>PNEQ01002703.1:6884-66915 GCA_003012365.1 Medauroidea extradentata | reverse complement strand
TATATATATATATATATATATACATATTCATTCATACCACATTATTTCGGCACACATACAGTTTCAATGTCATCAACATTCACACGTTCATACATCTAAAGAGCCCTTATAACCAAATTCACCTGCTAATTATTGAATTATTTCAAAGTTGCAAGCATAAAAAACATGTTTACCGGTACGAACGAGATTCTGATAATTTGATCACGTTTGGACAGAAGTGGGTTGAAGTGCGCCATTTTTTTTAAAAAATCTGTTGAATTTAAAGTAATGACACAATAAAATGAAGCTATGGAACACAAATGCTAGCCAAGAAAAATTCCTTTCAGAACCCCTCTACTTGAGGAAAACGTTATACTCTGGTACGTAAATTAAGTCATCCTCTGAAAAAGAAAAAAAATACGTGTTTTAAGTAATAAGTAGCTATTTTCGAAACCCTGTGACGGAACTCCAGCAGTTTTGAAGGGTGGATGTATTTCCAGGAAAACGGTACTTAGCAATGATTACAGCCACGATTTTGAAGTGGAAAGACTTCTACACCATTTGGTTTCAATTCCTTACGGGGCTGCGGTGGCCGACCCCCCGTGGCTCAGTTGGTTGAGCGGCCGGCTTTGGTGCGTGGGGTTCTGGGTTTGATTCCCAGGTCTGGCTGGGTGTTAATTTGTGTTTGTCCATTTGGGTCTCAAAAATTGTCACTATGCAAATTGTCTCACGAAAAGTACTGGGGTCACTCAAATTACGTCACATTAAAGGGGGGAATGGTTGATGCACTGGTGATGCGGATGTTTCCGCATCGCCGCTGCACCAAACATTTATATTTAAAAATTGGTCAGACCATTCGCCTCCCACCCAGGCGATCCTGGTTCGATTCCCGGCGGGGTCGGTCCCCCGGATTTCGCATGAGGAAATCGAGCCGGACTATGCCATTGGTCGGCGGGTTTTCTCGGGGATCTTTCATTTCCCGCGCTCTTTCATTCCGACGCTGCTCCATATTCGCACCTTACATCATCCCTCACAAACGCTACAGACCTCGGTATAAATCGCGGACCAAAATTAATTTTTTAATTATTTTATTTATTTATACACTACAAGGTTCCGCTCTAGGCCGGTTTACAACTTGAAGTGTTTAACCTTATACATAAATACACATTAATACAACAAGAAGTACATTTAAAAAATAATTAGTAAAAAAATTAAAGAATTGCGCAAAAAAAAATTTTGACAGTTACATAACAATTTAGAGAAAAAGTGCCAATACTATCACTTGCACTATAATGATTCTAATTTCAACATAACAAATTTGTGTACTGTAATCTAACGTAAAGTTCAATTAACAAATAACAAATTTATCTTTGTTCTAATTAGTTCTATAATGAAGTTATTTGCTATTTTGTTCCGCCAACAACTTTGCATAGCAATTTTTCTTTAAAAAATTTACAGATTTCGTCTTCTTAAGAGACTCTGGCAGCTCGCTCCAGTAGTGAATCGCGCGGTAGTCGAACGAGTTTTTGAAGACAGTTTTTGCATGCCTAGGAATTTGGACATTATTTTTGTTCCGTGTGCTGTAGGTATGTGTTGTGGATCGGATGGCGAGCCTGGTGTGCAAATAACTAGGGCTTTGGTAAACAATTATCCTTTTAAGTTGTGTAATGAAGTGCAATTTATTCTGTTATGCATTGTAAGCCATTTGGTAGTTTTTAATGCATTGCTAATGAGATCCCGTTTTTTGAGGTTAAATATATATCGCAAGCAGTGATGCTGCAGCTTTTGGATTCTATTCTTTTGAGACTATGTTAGCACGTAAGTCTGTGCAATAATTAAATGTGGCAAGTACTAACAAGTCGCATAACTTAATCTTTACCTGTTCCGTCAACATCTGTTTGTATTTATGTAAGTGCACATTTCCTGTTCTACTTCGTAGTCAGAGGTATAATATTTCAAAGGTCATATAATATTTTGACTCTCACATGTCTTGGGGTTCAAATGGTAAATCGCAGACTAACGTTGTCAAAATAACCTTACTCTGATTGGTACAGTCAACTAAGAGACGTGTCTGAAGGCAGACACGTTGCCAATAAATATGAAGCAGAGCAGCCGACGTGCACATAAGGCGCTGAAACAAATTTGTGCAACAATATTTTCGCGACAAATTCGGGGCCCTAGCATCGACTGCACACAAGTCTGAGCTGTTTGTGGAACCATTAGACTGGGGGGTCCAGGTACACTACACTTTTCTGCCATAAGAGCGTAGGAGGCGAGGAACTAATTGTCCAATCACACGGCCCCAAGTAATACGATACTAATCGAATTGATAGATTACTTCGTGCATGTTCAGGGCACGGTCTACAGCAATTTTCATAGCCATATTTAAGTTTTTTTTTTATTTATACAAGATATTTTATTCCTTATTTTAGACGCAAAATATGACTAAATTTTACTCTAATGCAATTTTTTATCTCTCATATTTTTTCGCATAATGGCTCGTAATAGTCAAATTTTGCATGTAACCGTTTAATGGACGACACTAAAACCAACTAACGTACCAAACTGAAATAATTCACAGTGTATAAAGATGTTGCAGGCTACAATTTCTCGTACATAAACACACAGAATATTTGTTTTCTATTTGATTAAAAATGCTGAAAATTAAAATGAAAATTTAAAAAACTCAATGTTTTTTTTAATGTATATACATTTTTTATTTTGTAGTTCAACATAAGTGAAATTGTAGCCTGCAACAACGTTATTCACTGTGAATTTTTTGAGTTTGGTATGTTAGTCGGTTTTAATGTCGTCCTTAAAACGATAACATGCAAATTTTGATTTTAACGAGTCCTTACGCAAAAACTACGCGAAAGAGAAGAAATTATAACAGAAAAATTTAGTCACGTGGTACAAACAAAAACAAACATACGGTGAAGATAATAACTGCAGCCGCGCCCTTAAAGTCGCGTGCCATAAGCACTTAGCTGGATCTTATATCACTTCCCTTGAGACGCGATCACACCTCGCCATCGCCAATGTCCGTACACGAGTTTATTTGAACAATTTTAATGCAAAAGCTATAAACACTTATTTTTCGAAAATAAATTACGTCGTTATGTTTCAACTTGACACTTTCAACACCTGGGAAAGACTGGATTTATTTGCTTGGACATACTCCATTGCGAAATTTCGCAATGGAGCATGTCCAAGCAAATAAATCCAGTCATGCACTCCCATCGCACAGTTCTTTCAAAGATCGTACCTGGGAAAGAACTATGTGCGACCATGCATTAGTGTACGACAAGTTGCATAGGATGTAGGAGGGCTACACTAATTACTACGTTGCTTTCTTCGCGTTCTACATCACAACATAAAAATAAGAGTACTGATATTAGTATTTAGGGATTTTTTATCCATATTTGTTCGGGGCAGTATTTGTCTTGTGTTAGGGCACTGCGTTTCCCAAAATCGAGTATAATTAATGAGGTGCAAAAAACATGTTAGTACTGCTGTAGAATATATGTTTTACTTTAAAATTAAAACTTATTTTTAAGTTCACCCATTTGTTTACGAACATGATACAGTTTCGATGCTATTTCAGGTGTGTTTAATTGAAATACAAATTTCCTTTGACACTAAGGAATTATCTCACATATTTGGGACGAATAAGTTGCATGCTGGCTTAGAACAAATTTACATTAGTGTAGTTTCTATCACTGAACAATCAATGTGTTAAACACTTCAAACAAGTTAACATATCAGGTGTTTTTGTATTTTCGGTCACCTAGTGTTGCTTCAAGCTACTTAACACGTCAATTATATTTTGTGACAATTATAACACATCTCATTGCATATAAATAAACTTGATAGAATCAAGCCATTTTACTATTTCCAATTGATTCTTTGATACATTACTAATTATGAGTAACGGAACCAAAAATATGCGTGTCAACATCAAAGTAAAAAATTGTATGAGTTATAATAATGATAAATGTTACAGTTATCTAATATCCATACATTCTGAAAGTTTTTTATGTAATTGTTGTTTTAATACTCACAATTACAATTAAATTGTCATGGTGGGTTGTAGCAATGGAACACGACCGTGAAATACAAATAACGTAAAAGGATATTTAAGTAATTTATTAAAATTCTTGATTGGCATTAGTAGGGTTAAGTCTTTGCTGTGAATACTTATGCAAAGTTGGTTAACATTTCCTCGCCTGTTTTCACACTAACACCAAGAGAGACAAAGAAATTTCGCGAATTAATTGAAGAAAAGTTAAAATTCAAACACCTGGACGTAATAGTTAGTTTCGCTATTGGGGTCACCATTTATTGAACTCGTCGTTTGGGATGTTGCACCAGTAGAAACACTGCATGAAAACACTATCAGACTCCGCGCTACATTACAACTGCCCACTCATTGGAGCAATAGCCATTGTACAAATAACTGAGGACGGAGTGTATACAAAACTGCGGAGTCTAGCCGACAGGTCATTGAACCCTCGTTATTTCTTGGTCTTTTAATTAAATTATAGTTTGCAGCGTATATTTAACACTGATCTTTAGATGTGATACTGTGTTGAACTAATTAATGTGTATTTCAGACTGTGGTTTCCAATCTCCTAGTCACAGTGATCCCATGAGGCCAGGAGGAAGCTCCCTACCACTTACTGGAAGTCATGAAGAAGCTCCTCATCAGGAACAAGTTATTAAAGAGCCTATGGTCCCCGACTGCGAAAGTTTAGTGGAAGGAACAACCTTGCGATGCCTCGATGCTCCCGATAACACAGCACTGCTTTATGAGGTCGATAAGGTATTGCCTAAATGTACAGAGAGCTCAGGCCCGGGTGGCCAATCTTCGTATCATGTTCTTGAGGCGCCCTCAGAGTCTTCTCCGGTCTCTCCAGAAACAGCCCTGTCCCGAACCATGCCTATCGTTTCACCATCGACTAGCCGTTCCTTGGCGTCGGATGTACTGGAGAAAGCCCGCAATAGGTTCGACAAGTTCTGGGGCAAAGGAAAAGACTCGGGAGAGAAACAAGGCAAAGTTTAATGATATTAGCATGGCAATGTGATATTAACTGGGACTCTTAGATTTCCCTCCATGTTCGAACAGAAGTTGCCTTTTCCTGCCAGCATTTGGTATTTATGCGTTGTAGTTGAAAATATTTTAGATGCTGCATTCAATGCAAATGTGTCTCAGTTATATCAGACTAATGATCATTCAATGAACTCTGGCATGCATTACATTTCTTTAGTTGTATTTAAGGAACCAAAACTATGCAGAAGTTGGAAAATACATGTTTTTTAATTGTTTAATATTTTGGTAAACATTTCTTTGCTGTAAAGCGCATAGTTACGAGTTTAATTTACTCCTTCCCGTCACGGTTATTTAAGTCTGCCAGGCTTGACAATTCGAAATAGTTGCTTATATCAGTTTCCTCTCATTCACCGAATCTTTGATGTAGCTTGTTTCATCAGCATTTAAATTAATTGACATATATGCTTTTTATTCTTTTTTAATCGTTCTTATCACAGAGTCTTTGGAAAGGATTATATATGTTTAACTAATTTTGTTGCAATCTGTTGAATCCAAATTTTAATCATGTTGTTTATAATAAAATATGTAATTTTAATTGTGAGTCAGTGAGCTCCACAGAGCATGTATTTATTGTAATAATTATTTTCTTCGACAATTTACAAATTTTAACATCTTCACAAACACTTATATTTGGTAAGTGTCATTTCCACAACTACGAATAAATGTGAATGATTAAATGGAGTGATTTCTTCACTTAGGCTGCCACCTCGATGTCTTTTTAGTTTATATTAAAATGTAACTTTTAGTTAATGATAATCAGAGGCAGATGTACTGATCTATTTGACCTATACGTCCGTAATTTTTCCGCCTACAAAAAAATTTTCATAACATTATTGATTTTTGTAGTTATTTGTGTAATTGAATGCTTAATATGGTAAAATTTACAGTAAGAACGTATTTATGAATAAAACATAAAAATTTAATATAAAAATGTAAATAAATTCAAAACAAACATTTGTAAATTTATGTAGCCATCCTCGTGCTTTTTGTTTTATTGACGTAGCTTTAGCCAAGCCGGCCCTGCTAAGGACGAAAAAAGAATGGCTATAAATGGAGATAAACATATATTTCCAGTTCGTACATTCCAATATTGTCTTCCCTTGCCTTGCTCTGAATCTAAGATGTTGAATTTTCAAAGAAAATAAACCTCAACGTGTTTAACCCATATATGAATGTGTACTCAATTATTTTATGTTAATTTTTAAAGTGCACTGTGTATTATATTGAAATTTATGTACCCCACAATTATGTCAAGAAATAAACTGAGCTTATGTCACATAAAGGTTTGATTTGTACCTCATTACATTCAATCTTGTGACTGTAGTATACAGATATTTTGAAATGTTGTTTATGGCATAATAACAATAAAAAATTCCAATAAATATTAATGTTTCGGTTATTACGCGATAGATTATACGTCCCCTTATGTACGATAAAAAGTCTAAAATTTATTTTTGTGAATACCCAGGGAATCAATGGCGTGTGGTAATATTTTAGACTAAAGTCTGCAAGAAGTGTGTGAGCATAGTGTTGACAATGAAATATGTACAGGATTTTTCAAATGTATGTAAATTGCGTGTAATACTAGAAACTAAGACCTATGAAACATACATTTTAGACTAATTTCCGTATTTTACTGAGCAAATTTAACACAGCAGTAGTACACTTTCCTCTACTTTCAGTTTGAAAAGAAGTATGTTTACAGCAGCAAACAATACAAAATATGTAACATACAAATAAAAAATTAAATTACCAATAACACTACCTTGCAGTACATGTTTATATCATATAAGTCTAAGTAATAAATAAACGTATTTTTTAATGGAATTACTTGCATGATTGTTATTTCAAAGAAAAACAAATTTTCTTTTATTTAGCCGAAGTGTCAAAATAAACCTGACACTATTTATGCAATGTTTATATTTTTCTCACAGAAATTGCGTTTGAGGTATGATATAAGCTAATTAAATATTTCAGTAAATCATAAGATACCCTCACTTCAAACTCGTTAAATTAGGGTGCCACGGTGGCCGAGGGGTCAGACCTCTTGCCTCCCATCAAGGCGATACGGGTTCGATTCCCGGCGGAATCGGTCCTCGGATCTTCGCATGTGAGAATCGTGCCGGACGATGCCGCTGGTCGTTTCCCCCGCCCTTTCATTCCGGCACTGCTCCATTCTCACATCATATCACCCCTCACCAGCGCTGAAGACCTCGATGTCAAGAGCTGACCAAAACCTCTTCACTCGGTAAATTAGTTTGCCATTTTAGATATATAGCTAGGAAAACAATTCTCAGCAGTGCAAACCTTCAGCACTTCAAATATTATGCAGGGTTCCCACAGACCTGGAAAGTCAGGGAAAGTCAGTGAAAGTCAGGGAAAATTAATGTGGTCAGGGAAAGTCAGGGAAACATGTTTTTAAACCCTGTGAGTCAGGGAAAATGACCCTAAGAGAGTAGAAAGTCAGTGAAAATGTTCTGAATATGATACAGTATTAAACTTCTCTCTTCACAACCTGCACTTTTTTCTGCTGTGAAGGCCACTTTTCCTTTTTTACGTGATAGTTTTTCTGGTCTTTTTATCCATATTTTTGGTGTTTTATAATAATTATTATTAATAATATTATTACTAAGTGTAAGTTTTCAAATAGTCAAATATGGCATCCGCAACTTAGATTATATGTATTTATTTCAATGTTACTGTTTTAAATTGTTATATAAAATATCTGTTGCTTAAAAGGATAATGATGGGCAGCTATGGGGATGGTGGAGGCTGAAAAAAAAAGTTTGTTGTGTAGGCGTGTTGTTATAATAATATTAATTATGGTCAGGGAAATTTTTAATGATTGGCCAGTGAAAGTCAGGGAAAGTCAGGGAAATTCATTTTAATATTTCTGTGGGAACCCTGTTATGTTATAATAGAAACGACGCTACTATGGAAAGCATTTTAAATATTAAGCTTTGTAGGCTTCATTGTAGTTCACTGAGTTCTCTGGATTGCTTGTGTCACGTCTTGAAATGTTAACGTTTAGTCAGCTATTTTATTACCAAGATTTTTATAAATTAATTAATTTATTAATTTAGTTTGTTCGCTAATGACCGAGTGCTTTAAGGACAGCAAAAGTATGACAATTTTACGACACTGACATTTTAGACTAGACAAATGCTTTACATACGAGTATAACATAGCACAAAATGAAATTTTAATTTCTCTAAAACACTTTCATTTTTCATATAAAGGAAGTTCGTCATTATTATCTTAATTAGTTTACATTTGTACACGATAGGCTTTATAAAAAATTATTTATCTATACATTTTCGTCGCATGACCACATCTATCTTTCTAGTTTCTGTACTGTAAGTAATTTACACTGAAATAGCATGCCATGGGCTACTTCAAGAAATGTTTATGCAACACAATAAAATATGAAAATATAACTGATTTCTTATTTTCAAAAATTTTGCACATTTCGTTTAATTATTTAAAATGCGTAACACTGTTTATTTATCTGTCACGTATTCCTAATACAATAATTTTATTCAAAGTCTAGGAGAGTTGACGTTAGCAAAGATCTTTTCTACATCGAGCCCATATTGCCAGACTAGGTTTGTATCATCGCCATGTGTTGGTTTAATCATACCTTAAGTGTATTGTCAGATTTGAGTAGAACTTCAGGTTTAATATCCACAAAATAATATTATTTCCATAAAAAAGAGAGACGTGCAAATTGGCGTATTCTCACTCAGTCTGTAAATATTTTATATTCATTTAAAATAGATTATGTTGACACACGTCGAAGATCCATGAAGTTTGTTATGAATGATAGCGTTTATTTTACCTTCTTTCTTTATATCTGAATTATTATTCTTTGATATTCAGAGCTTTGAGGACAGACACAGGTTTTAAATATAAAAAAATACTGGCCAACAATAATGGTTCTCCTTAATTGATATGAGAGCAGATACAATCTTCATAAGCATCGCACAGTTTTCTTTCTCGTTTTATTTACGAGTTGTGTTCTTATATCTTGTACTGTTTCACATACGTAGTTCTGTATTCTCGACTTGCCTATGACTTGCACCTTTCTGACTGGATCATAACTCTCGAACCTGGTTTTCTTAAATACTGTAATTCGTGTTTTATTGTTAGTAATGTTACTGTCACTTTTAGTATATTTTATAATCTTGACGACGTGTAGTTTGTTCTCATCCAGGACAAAACTGTTTATTTTTTTTTGTCTGTTTGTTGGGTTCTTATGAACTTTTTGTGATGGTGTTGTGTAATTACTTTTGGCGGAAGATTAAATTTATTGCATAAATATATAATTTTATTTTCTACTTTACGGCAAATTTTTTGTTTAATTCTAACATTATTTGGCTGTCGTGTTTACGATTTGCTGTAATTAGATGGGTAACGCAAAAAAAAAAACCAACATTTATTTCGTTCAAAATTCTCTTCTAAACAAACCCTCTACAGATGCGCGGTTTAAAATTATTAAATGTGTTTCACTGGTATTACCGAAGGACCAATACCCGGCAGTTATAACTTCCATACATACGAACCCAATAATGATAAACTGGCCGTCCCGGAGTCACTAAACTTACAGGCGCAGTCGGTGAGCAAATCTCTATAGTCGATTCTTGACACGATTCCAAATCACTAGATGGAAGTTCATGAAATGATAATTCTTCATTTGAAATCTCTTGACATTAATTTGTACTTCATACTTTGACATAAGTTTTATTGTCGCTTCCTATGCTAGACAAGCTTGCGGCTCTGTATAATGTAAAGAGTCTGTTCTAATATTTGAGCGGGAGTTCTACGTATAATCTCAAAATTAGACCAACGGTTGCTGCATGCACTGAGACTAAGTTATAGTAAGGATAAACCTCGTCTGTTTTTAAATTAGTTAAGAATGACAACTTGGTTGGCAAATTTATACTACGCAAAACCCTAGTAAACTTTGTCGGGCTTAAAAAATAAGATGACAGTTTTTCAATACTTGTTAATTCTAAGACCTGTGCAAGTAAGGTGACTTCCTCCCATATTTCCCGTAATATTGCTTCGACCGTTCTCATCGTTGAACTCTGGCCGTGAACAACACTTAATTGTTTTTTGAATGTTATTTACCCATTCCACGAAAGTCCTCTGAAGTGTATTCAACTTAACACTAATTGTATTAGTCACTATTTATAATTTTTATATTATCGTCCTATGTTTGGCAAGAGCCTTACTCGATTGATTGAGAAGCCATTCAATTAAAAAGTTAATGAATTCTTCATTACTACTAAGTAACCTCTGAATCTTTTGATCAATGTCACGAAAATAGTTTTCAGTCATTGTGCCAAAGAGTACACATCGTTTTGCCTAAAATCGTTTTGCCTAAAGCTTAGGCGAAACGACTTTAGGCAAAACGAATTTAGGCGAAACGACTTTAGGCAAAACGAATTTAGGCAAAACGACTTTTAGGCACAAAGACTGTAGGCAAAACGGCATTAGGCAAAACGAATTTAGGCAAAACGACTTTAGGCAAAACGACTTTTTAAAATTTTAGTACAATTGTTTGCACTTTAGGCGAAATGACTTTAGGCAAAATGACTTTAGGCAAAACGAATTTAGGCAAAACGACTTTTAGGCAAAACGACTTTAGGCGAAATGCATTTTTAATATGTTAATACACATGTTTGCATTTTAGGCGAAACGACTTTAGGCAAAATGAATTTAGGCAAAACTAAGTAAGTAAAATTACATTAGGCGAAACGACCTTTAGGCAAAACGATTTCAGGCAAAATTACTTAGGGGCAAATATTTTTATGAGAATCATTTCAACTTCTTGTAAGTGAAATGGCTACAAGATATTTTTGCTCAGTTGCACTACAACTTGATGTTCAAACTTTCTGCGTTAGGTGGCAGTACTAGTTCGATATCTCGAAATGTTTTCTAGTAAAGGATCAGTAAGTTGGCGACAACAAACTAGATAGCGGTGCCTGCCAAAGCACACTTACCCACTAGTTCAGTTTTCTGCTAGAAGGTTGGGTACAAGTTATTAGCGGTGTAGTCCAGATATTTCTCAGACGGGTCCGGTTGCTGGTCTAGCTATTTCTACTTCATACTTGTCTCGACCGGCTGGATACATGCCAGTACACAGGCTACACGATTCACGGTTTTGCTTTGTGAAAGAGTTTTTACTAATAGTTTCACCATAGTTCCAAGTCATCGGATAAAGGACTGACTAGTCTGAAAAATATGGTTCATAACAAATGTAAAGTATTTGTAAAAGATTTTTGTAATTTGCACACAATGCAATTTAATTCCGTTTTGCTCCTTCGTTGATGGTTACCATGATACTCACTGTACGCAGTTTGGTTGGTTGCGAATAGCACATCGGTGCGCAGTACAAAATGAGCCAATCAGATACAAGTGTGACGCAGTAATACAGTGATATTTATTCAATTTAGAACCGGGGGACCTAGGCTGGGGCAGCTCTCGTTTACGTCTAGTTCAATCACGAGGCCGTAAGTCGAGCAATTTAAAGAGAATGTAACCTGGAACCGTTAGAGAGCCTCGTATTCGACCAGACCGTTCAAATTGGCACTCTGTAGCTAGTTTCACAACTTAAAACTTAAGGACTGTGACGTGTAATTAAGGGTTGACTTAAAAATAGAAAGTGTGTTTGTAGATGTACCGATTCGCAACAGAATTTAACAGGTCGTGTGTAGTCGTCGTGTTTGTCGTGACTTTATAAATTGTGAAAATTTTCTTTTACTTAACAACTACGGGACTGAACCAATCACACATTTCTCGAAGTTAAATAAACGTGTTAGACACTTAAATAAAATACTTTAATTGCGTTTCTATGCCCTATATGATGATATACGGTATGTTATAATCATTTCTGACTAAACATAGTAATTTAGCTTATATATATATTAGTTTAGTAACCGAATAGCTGTAATAAAAGTTTTAAAGTTTTAAAATTCATATTTAGCTAGCAAGCAACTCGTAGGACGTTTATAACTGTATTTTTATACAAGAGCATTAAATAATATAAAAAAGTATTCTGATTTCATGGAAACAATTTCTATAAAATTACAGAAATTTAAACCTGTATTTTACATGTATACGTACTGACACCTGCGAAACTAAAATACGTGTTTAGATTAGCTTACATATAAAGTGTTGAGTGGCTCAGCGGTAGAGTTTGAATTTGTCGTGTAATGAACATGGAAGTGTAAATTATATTTAATATATATATAGACACATATATTCAATTAGCCTGGCATTTATACCATTCCTTGGCGATATTCTGAACAACTGCGGTGACGAAATATATTGCGAAAACTACAGTACTTTTACTCGTACACAAGATAGTCAATATAATGTATGCAGCTATATGTAAATATAATTATTTCTCAATGATATAAGGAAATGATAGCTCAAAATGGTGTACAAATTATAAATTTTCATCACCATCTATTTTATGTAAAATATATTTGAATAAATCATGATATTTCTCGTTACAGTAAACTTTGTCTATTAAAGCCTCGCTCGTTAGTTTATGGTTTCGAAAATATTAATTTTTTTTAACGCAAACTAATACATATATAAAAATTCCATCTTACGGTGTTAACAATAAGATATAATTGCTTGTATCTGAAAAGTTCTGTTGCAATACACCAAACGAATTTTTAGATTTTCGCCCATGAAATATCACATACTTCATTGTAAAAATAAGTCGAAATGAAGCAAAATAATAATTTGCTAGCAAACTGTACGTTATTAAAAAACGCTCTGGCCAAATTGTGTATCGTGTAACTGTACACAGTCTCACAGTTTTTCAAAGCATTAGGTTAAAAAAATTTTCGAGTTATTTGCAATAGTTAGAAAGAAAAGAAAACTATGGTCTCTATTTTTGCTACGTTATTGTCACCACCTAGACAGTGAAGCGGTGGGCGAGTGGCCAGCATTCATTGTTGAGTATAAAGGTTCAGCGTTCATATATTTCCTTTTAACACAAAACTAATTCAGGTAATTAACTTATGAATACTGTGTATTTTCATGTACGTAGTTTGTTAAAAAATACTTTTTTTTCACAACATAATCGATACTCATCACTATTGCATATAGGTGAAAAGTATGAACATAATAGGAAAAATACATATTTTATTTTTATTTTAAAGTGCGTTTAATATAATGGACAGCATACTTTCTTTCTTTTTTTTTTTTTTGCGTCTGCATAGGTTGAGAAAAATGTAAATATAAAGAGCAGCTGTTTAGCTCGGTGTAAACTTGAACCACAATGTTGATGTCCATTTGACGTCACCATACTGAACATTTTATTGTACGTAACTCACAAACTACGCCAACATACACTCAGGTCGTAAAATTGCGTTCTATGGCGTAGTTTATGAGGTAAAAACGGGGATGGCACAAACTCCAAAGATTTTAAATGTGTAAAGAAGTTCCTTAGCCCAGAAATAAAATGCGTTTTACTTCGAATAAAATCTGTGCTATAGTGACGTCTAACATATCAAGACGACTGTGTGGCTTAAGCTACAAAAAGGGACCCCAACATTCTCCTATTAGCGACAAAAATATAGTTTATGTATGTGAATATTATTTCTACGTCGTGTTCAGTATGACACGGTAACCATAAAATAAATGAAAACTTTCAAGTTAAAGTAGCAGTCAGTAGCTTGCAGTTTGCGACGATATCTCGCAGCTGTAGTGTTTTTGGCTGTTCCCAGGCTGTGAGTGAGAGAGCGTGAGAGAATTTGGTCAGCGCTTAGTATCGAGGTCTTAGCACTGGTGGAGGATGACGTGATGTGGGTATGGAGCCGCGCCGGAATGAGTGGGCGGAGGATACGGAAGATCCCCCAGGAAAACCCGCGGTCCAGCGGCATCGTCCGGCACGATTCCCACATGCGAAAATCCTAGGACCGACCCCACCGGGAATCGAATTCGACTCGCCTCGGTGACCCAGGCTGTGGAACCGTCATTAGCCTATAGGCGAGTTCAAGGCATCTGTGATAGGCCGATAATTCGAGGGGTGGGAGGGGTCTTGCGAAGCGCGCCCAGAAATGGCAGCACAGCTGACTGGTACTCTACGGCCGTTCGCGAGAAACGTAAAAATTATTGAGAGAAGAAAAATAATTTATTATAAATATTTGTCTGCTATTTTATTTTCCCGATTAACGCAAACAGTGCGCTCGAGCATCAGTTAGGGCCAAATTTGGTTCTATTTATAATCTCGTTCTCATTTTATTACAGGAATGAATATATGTTTAGTATTGATTGATTGATGGACGCATTGTCACGATACCTAACTCTATCAAATGTTTCATTTTTTTTGCTTCTTGCTCTTTGTTTTAAGAACTTTATTGTGTGTATATAAGTGGCTGTGATAAAATCGCTTTGAAAGCAAACTACGAACATGTTAGTTCTCCAGTCTAGAGTTTCTGATCCTCCGAACCATCGCTATGAATTTAGTAATGTTCATACGTGAGATATCTGACGCGTCGCCAGTTGTTTATTGTGCACGGTAACAATATTCTTCAGAGCAGCCATTACTAGGGACCCTGGTTTTTTGCCTCACTTTGCTTCCGTGCCTTACGTGCAAATCTGCATTTCCGTTTCGTGGTCAGCGATTGGATATTTTAACTTTCACGAGCATTGAAAATCTACCGGCAAATTACAGATGTGTGGAGCTGCAGGAAAGTTTTTGTAATTGGCTCAGTCAAATGAGATACGGCTCTTCACACAGACACGGTGCCAATAACTATGAAGCAGAACTGCAGATGTGCACGTAACGCACTGAAACAAACTGGTGCAAAATTATTTTCGCGAATAAACAGATCCCTAGCCATTACTTATTACATGTCGGTCGTGTGCCCGACATTCCATTTCAATTTTTTTACACGATGTATGCGTGTAAATCTTTTGATTAAATGCATACAACGGAAAATTTGTTATTTTTGCTCCGCTATGTTCACTAGTTCGTCATTAATTACAACACATTGAATCTGTGACTTCGTGTAACTTGGAACTGTTACGCCAATTACTCTTGTTACTTTTAGCTAGTTTCGCTTCCAGTATATGTCGCCGGCCTTGTGACCTAGAACAGCTACATAGCTAACGTTCCCGAATCTGTGACAGATGACTACTTCATGCTACGTACCACTGTAAACCACTTTAGTACTTTTACATTCCAGTGTTGGAGTAGCCTGCACCTGCCAACATGTGTGCCGAAAAACTACCATATCTGCTCCGACTGGAGCGCACGGAAGATAGATTACCTCGTGCTTTAACGTTAGCGGTGCAGGTATAGTCTGAAGCTTCAAAAGTTAGCTCACGTGGGAGACGTATCTAGATCTGCCACAGTTACGTATGCATTTTTGCAAGATCATCTCCAGTTAGACTTAGCCTATGGAGGTGACGCAGAATTTGACCGTGTCAAACACATGGGAAGACAGGCAATCTTTGATGGACACTATTACCAGGTGTTGGCTGAATTGGTGGCAGGTAATAGGAGCAATAAAAGGAATTCTGTCGGGTTATCAGACCTTCACGGCCCTGCCACATCACGCATTATGCTCCTAAAAATCAGGCTTCCAACGTTCAAAGGTGACGTCAAAGCTTGGACCAGCTTTTCTAATATTTTACCACACTTGTAGGTGATCAATCTCTGTTGATAATTGAATAACGCCTTGCATACCTCAAGTCATCACCGTGTGGGAAAGGGAAGCCCTCCTTTTAATTCAAGCATTAACACTTAGCGATGAGAATTACGAGTTGGTATGGCAACTATTGGAACAGTGTTATGAGAATAATAGAATTGTCAAGGCACAGCATCTAGATTTCATGTTGCAGGTACCAGTAGTTGGTGTGAATTCACCGATTGCTTTATGGCAGCATCTGACAACTGTCACTTACAGCTGTGTGTCGCTGAAATTCCTTCTCCTGTATTGAATGAGTTTCTTGTCATTCTCAGTAAGGAGTGCCAAGCTTTAGAAGCTGTAGGTTGTTAAAATGCTAAGCCTCTCAGTCTACTTTTTACATGGAAACAGGAAGAGGGAGCGGAACAATGGGCCTCGGTCAGTTTCACTCACGAGCACTGTCACTGAAACCCTCAGTTACGAACTATGAAGTGAAAGTAATTAATGTCCTGGTTTTTCACATTAAGAATACAAAAATAAAAAGAAAAAATCTTTAAAAAACTTATTACTGAAATACTATTTCTGATATCGAAATGCTACAACTACTAGCAATATCTTGAACAATATATAACCAAAATAAATTTCTAAAAGACAGCCTCAAAACGACAGTTACAAAAACCCTACAAACTAGAAGAGATAGTTAATGACGGCAAGCATCTCACGCAGTTTTGCCGAAATTCCACTAATTTCATACTGTTAACATTTATCTTAAATGTTTGCATTTCCTACAGCATCGAAACGCGCATCGGATGATATATTTCTTTCGTCATTTAGATCCTTCTAAAGGTTTGAAAAATTAGAAAACCAATAATTTGCATATTGTTCTCCTTCCATGTATTACTTAAGAATAATTTGAGAAATCCTACTCAAAATTTTATGGTGAGTCTTTTGATGTCTCTAGACGTCAACGAAAATGTACAGGATACGGCAAAATTGCTCTTACAGATTTTGAGGACTTGTAGTGGAGACTAAGACGAATAAGTTTAGCACAGGAACTCGTGTCCGGAATCATACCATTTTGCCGCAACAGGCGAAACACTGCAACACACATTGCTCTCCCCGACTCCTGCTGCCTGTCGTCTGGAACCAGTTACAAAAGAGGCTCGATGTGACGACCACCGTCTTCATCACAGATGCGGTACCTACGTATCATGTTATGGTATACTCGATCACCAATTTCTGGTCCTACAACATCCGCTGCAGCCATCACACGTGCTAGTATGTCTTCCACGGATTCCACAGGGGTCTCATAAATCATGCGTTTAATGTGACCCTACAGCTAGCGGGGTCAAGTCGGGAGAACGTGGAAGCCAAGCAATCGGGCCACCACGACCTATCCACTGTTGCCCAAATTGTTGGTCCAGATGACGTCGGACCGCAAGTGCAAAATGAGCTGGTGCACCGTCGTGTTGAAACCACATGTTCTGATGCACATGCAGTGGCACATTCTCCAAGAAACCTCAGAGTACGTCTTCAAGAAACTGAAAGTACAAGTCACCTGTGAGCGCTTGTGGAAGAAGGTATGGCCTAAATACACGCCCATCAAGAAGCCCTGCCAAGTATTGAGACTATATCGGTGTTGAAACCCATTAGTGCGTGCAGCATGCGGGTTTGCATCAGCCCATACTCCTTCCTTGGTGAATTGGGCTTCATCAGTGAATAGGATCCACCATGGGAAGTTGGGCTCATCCACACAATGGTGTAACAACCATATGTAAAAGTTCGCTCATTGTCCAAAATACTCTGTCTGCATTGCCTGTACCTTCTGGGGGTAATAAGGGCGTAACTTCTGCTCAAGTAGAACACGCCAGACAGCTGTGTGAACCACATTCAGTCTACCTGCACACCGAACATTGTAAAATGTGTAAACATTGATTGTTAATAAATGTGCGGGGTGTTGAGTGTACATAAAATCTGAAAGTCTACCTGCTATCTGTCTGGTACTCGTTGCCGCATCCTCTTTCACTAAATGGAGTACGTCCTCATCAAACTCAGGTGTACGGTGCCGCCGTGGATCACCACAGTTGGCCTTGCTGAAGGTGAATGTACTCATTCAGTTCCCCGCTGGTACACAGTAGCAAACAGTGAGTGCGAAGGTGTACGGCAGTGTGGATAATGCTCCACATACAGCTGGCGAGCAGCCCTGCCATTGCACAGTGCATCGCCGTACAATAACATCATGTCCACATATTCTGCAAACGTGTATTCCATGGATAACAGCAACACAGTACCAATGAAGATCGTACACCTTGAATTGTGTACTGTAGAGAAGGATTACTACTGTACTGTAGTATGAACTATGATGGCAAGCACAACAGCAGATACAAACATCTCTGGACGGATCACAAACTAAATTGATTAGCATATAAATTTGTAGTCGATTGGGACATCCGGTGATCTGGGAATCACGTATGGACTACCATAGTCAAGACTATCCTAATTAGTCGTGCCGAAAACAGAGTGTGTGGTGGTTTTGCGTGAAGCTGTAAAACTGTATGTTCCTGGACACGAGTTCCTATGCTAGACTTAGTCGTCTTGGTCTCCACTACAAGTCCTCATATCCTGTAAGGGCAATTTTGCCACAACCTGTATATGAAGACTAAAATTTTTCTCTGTTAGCTCTATGGGGTGTTTTTCCTACATTGTGTGCGTTTTCTAAGCAACAAAAACATTTAAGAGATTGGCCAGCAAGAAAATTTTTTACATTTGAAGTTAGATGGATGATGAAAGCGAGAGTGTTATTCATAATGAACTCAATCTATTATTAAAAGCAAAACAACTAAAATATATTTTACGCTTCTCTTGTTTATAGCAGTGAAGTGTATGATGTATCAGGTATTGCACTACTACTGCCAAGTAAATAGGGCGACGGTCGCTCGAAGTGTCGACCATAAAGAGAAAACTGCACCATTCTCTTTACTGAATTTAAGGGTCTAGTGCGGGAACGGCAGTAAAAAAGATACAGGCTCAATTTACTCAATAGTTTCCTTTGTCCCTTATATTTTATTAGTCTACCTTGTCTCGCGACCATGCGATGAGTAAGTATCCAGACACTGATGGTAGAAAGGTTTAGTTCCTCCGGGGGCACAGGCTGCAGGCATAGGAGCACAGGATGAACTCCTGATTCCGGCAGTTATCTTGTTTCTGGCCAACATCGTGTATCCTGCCGCCATCTTGTTTATGGCCACCATCTTGTTTTCGGGCGCCATCGTGTTCCCGACCGCCATGTTGGAATGATTTTCCCCAACAAACTTTAACAATAATTTTTACATGTTCTGGAGATGGCAAAATGTAAGTTTTAAAATTCCCGCAAAATAATTCACTTGTTCGAATAACCGATTATTATATTTAGTTCTAGGAATGGCCACCAGGGTAGCTACTTTGTGGCACCATTTTTGTTTCCAATCTTACCACCAGGGTGCGTGAGTGTTTAAGGACTATGTTAAATGTACCACAAGCAGGATTCTCGCCCCTACCTTCATTATTAATTTTATATTATTTTTCTGCATGCCTCTGGCAGCAAGAGATACAAGTCTTGAACCAGTATGATACTTCACCACCGAGCATGTTCGGGTTAGTATATGGTGCAGATACCCTTATTAACACTTTAAAAATTATATTAAAAGAGTTGGCTGCTGGGGCAGAGCGACAAACTGTCGATTCCTGGGTTAGTAGGCAAGTACAACAACATTTGAGATGCTACAAATTGCGAGATTCCAACAGTCCTATACACAGTGATATATCACCACCATCATTCATAATTATTTCAATTTTAATAATTTTAAAACCATTTATAGTAATTAATTATAATGTAATACTCTACATATAGTTTTCTATGTAAATGTTGATTGAGTGTACAAGGACTGGTGCATCTGATGCTCATTAAGGAAATGTTATGACAGGCATATAATAATGTCTCACAACACACACAATGTAAGTTTAAAAAATATCACATTTATTATAACACTATATACATAATATTTACACTATATACAAAAAACGCTATCATTCTTGAGGCAGCTGGGCAGGTTCTCGTCCCACAAATATTCGGAGGCCGAGGACTTCTTCCTGGAAGCGAGCGATGGTGGTGTGGCGAATCTCTGCCACTGTGTGCTGGCCCTACAGTAGGAGCCGCAGGTCCAAGATTTCCTCCTACTGACCCCAAACCTGGGCCCCCAGCGCAACGAGCTCTCGCCGCACCTCCTCCCCAGTAACATCATCTTCCTCCTCCTCTCTCTCACCTCTGTTGGGGAAGGAGCCATCCCCCTCCTCCTCCTCCTCCTCAACCCCAGGCACCGAAGGCTAACACCACCATCACAGATCACCCTGCTACTGTTCCTGGTTTCTAGGGAGGCCCGGTGGTGTCGGTAGGCTGCTGGATGGTTCAAACACTCCAACGACTTCAACTTCGTCGTCGGAGACATATATGAATACCGCAGCAGGCGAATCAGCGGTGGTGGAGGCGGCAGAGTTGGCGATGAGACCCCTGCAATGGCAACAGCACGGAGCTTATCGAGAGCATAGTCGTCCTCGCTGTCCCACATACGTGTCTTACTCGCTATCTTAATGTAGACTGAAGTAACAAGTATTCGGGAGACATCTCCTAGCTAAATCCCCTCCCCTCCAGCCAATTAAATGCAAGGTCACCCTACCCCTCCTTTCATGCAGTCACAATCTACGTCACCAGTCTTAGGTATGGCCACATGCACCACCAAGTCGTCCACTTAATGCTTTGGTGTCATCTTGCACATGAATGGGGTGGAGCATGAGTCAAGGGTTGCGACTTTGCACGAGAGCCACGTGTCGTCCAGCTTAAAGACCTGAGCCACTAGGAAACTGGACAGTCTAGCTCCTCGCGACGACGAGATGACGAGACTACATGCCTTACCCCGACCTCCTCATTGCCTCGAGTTTCAATTTGTTCAAAGTTTGCATATGCAATCATCACTGACTGCCTTCCAGGCACCCCAGTAGCAATTTAATACCATTCCCATTAATAGAACATTTGCTTTTAAATAATAACACAGAAATTCAGTTTTAAAAAAATGTACTTAAGAATTCACATTATTTATAAACAACATCTTATTGACGAATCCAACTGTTGTGGCTTGCATGGAAACCCAGTCATCGCCCTAGCACTTTATTTCCTTTCTTATTTAATACCTTCTCGGCCAAATACATGTTTGGATATTTGGTAACTTGAATTTCTTCGCTGTAAAATCCTCCTCGAATAGCCTTACCTTTCACATCTTCCTTGGTTCGTAGTGACGAATCTTAACCACTTAAAATAATTCAGTGCTACAGTTTGGTGTGTAGATTTTGAAAATGTTGCTTCCACTCGCGATATACTTACATAGTCTCCAACATTTATTTTAGGTTTGTGCAGGTATAGATTCTTCTCATATTTATAAACAATGTGTAGTAAAGAGTATATAGTTAGGTGTACTTTTTTATTTTATTTTGACACAAACTTGGACAAAAAATCCATCCACTTGTAGCTTCCTTGTGTTAAAAAATTTTTCCACATTTCATTCTTCGAAGTATGATTAAAGTGTTTCACAATACTGGCTTGAAGACCACTGTGGGTTGAATAATGGCTTATTTTATGTTATGATTTCAGTTCTCTAAATGACGAATTGTGTAATTCTTTAGCGAGTTCAGTATGTATGCATGGACCATTACCTTGCAAATCAATATTAAACACATTTGCACCATCCCTGCCACTCTTAGTTTTTACAGGAACTGCCCACGCATACTTACTGTAGCAGTCAATAACAGTCAGCATGTACTTGCAGCCTTTATTCTTGCGAGCATTAGGAATCATTTCAACCAAGTCTGCCTGATATAAGTCCTTCAAACCAAACACATGCACATTACACCAAGGATAATTGCGCCTAATGGGCTTGTACTGCTCCCCAACAACATTTTGACGAATCATTCTATGTATCCATCTTTACGAAACTCTTCGATGATGCTAGATATTTAATTTGTATGAGAATTATTTTCAACCTGCTGAGAAGCAACTAACAGTCACAATCTGTCCACAAATTCGTTAACATCATTCCAGTAAACAATTTCTTCAAGTCTTCCGTCTTCTATTTTCTTATGTAGATCGTGACCAGAACCTATAGCAGCTCCTACATCAGGGAACAGTTGGTAAATAATGTTAAATTTCGAGTGTGTTTCATCTTTATATTCATTGCTGCTAGGATAATTATTCTTCAAATGAGCACTCGTAAGTTTCAAAAGTATTTTATACAGTTGCAGGCCACTGTGCGAATAAGTACCAGGGTTCTGTTTAAACAGTTATTCGTAAAGTCCAGAAGTTGGTTTGATTAAAACAGTGTCTAAATGTATCTCATTACTGGGTGAAAGTAAAATTTGCTTGTTTTCCAAGAAACACTTTTTATTTTGATTGCATACTCTATATGTCCTGTCCTAGGACCTTGAATTTGTGAAGTAAGCATGAAGCATTGTGCTTGTTCCTTTCTCTGTTTCCATTCACAGAGAGGCAAATAATCTTCATCATCTTCTTGTGTAAGTTTATTGCATTTCACCACAGTACGAAATTCTTCTTACTTCTTCACTGTGGCAAGTGGTAGTGGTATCGGCTTCAAACTGTCCAGTCGCTCTGTTATAGATTTAAAAGCTTCTTCATTAATCATATGTTCCAGTCTAGCACGTTAGGCTGTCAAGAACTTTGCATGCATATGTTTAATAATAGTGTGTAAGTCACCAACGATGTCAGACAATGTACTACCCACTTACAATGATGTGGCAGAGTATTTATGTTTATTTTCTTGGGTGGTGGCATATAGCTTGGCTTATTATTTTTCCCATCCATAACTATGACTGGAGGTGGATTATAAACAGATGTTAGCATGGTTTCAATATTTTTAATTGAAGCTTAAAGTTTAGTTAGTTGGGGTATAACCTCATCCAGGACTTTGTCTGTGCCAGAGGTTTCATTTTTAAGCACTTATATTGCATTTAGATTTCTGTCCAGCAATATCTCCATGCCAACAGGAATTACCCAAAGTTTACATCCACATCCTTTTATCATACTTGTAATATTATTACTTGTTCTTTCTAGCAAAATTTGTATTAAATTCATCATATCGTCATGAAGGGCATAGATATGTGCCTTGTTAAGAGAATCTCCATCTTCTTTCAGACTTAAAATTAGTTTTAAGTCTTTTTCCTTCGGCACTACAGTTCCAATCACTGGTAGACACAAAACAACTATCCATTTTACCATTTAAAGCCATCATGATCAAATTCTGAAATTATGTAGCTCATCTCTCACTGACAAAGGCTTAAGAACTAATCGGATACAAACCGATAACTCCATTATGGTAAGGGAATATTCCTTAGCTATTACAAGAAATATGTGGGGTCACTCCAACAAATGCACACACCTCTTTGAATTTTTCAAAAGTCATGTCTGTGTTAACATGATCAGAGTAAACGTGTCTCAAGTTCAAAGCATCCATAAGGAACAAAACCAACAGGTTGGCATTTTCTCTCAGTAACTGCTTGGGAATACATTAGTAGTCTGACAAAGGTAAATGGAATCTACTGACGTATGTCTTCACATGCAAAAGTATTCCTGGATGCAAGCCTGTTTCTCAAGCTACATCACCGAAAACAAACACAGAGTTTGGTAGAGCTACACTTGGCGGTACCACGGCTTCAGTATCCCTGAATGGAAAATAGCCGAGCTCATCAATGTAAAATAGAATTTTTGCAAGATGCTGATACTTTGGCTGTTGTAATGATTTCAAGTATAGGTACACATTCTCATACTAGAGACCACTAGGCTCCTCCAACAAGCTGAAGAGTACACATGTTTTTCCACAGTTTGTTTGTCCTGCTGTGATACAACACACAGTATCGGAAAGTAAGGGACTATACTGTATCTGGATTTGTGAGGTGACGTCGTCATCGGTAGTAATATATGTATAGACAAGCTAACTTCTTGTCTGTCGATTAAAATATATTACCACCACCAACTTGCAGTGCTAATTGAGGAGCATGAAAAGGAGCATGAGAAACATGAGGAGGATTGTGAGGAGGAGCATGAAGAGCATGTGTGGTGCAATGCACAACATAAGTAAATAAGGGCTGAGATATGTTAGGAGCGTACATAGTTGTGTGATGAGAATGCATAGTTGTGTGAGGAGCATGCATATTTTGTGAGGTGCATGTATAGTTGTATGAGGATCATGCATAGACAATTGTTCTGATTGCTATTGAGGTTTTGGTTCTTGTTTTAGAGAAGCAATACCACAAATCTTAGAATATCTCTTCAAATTATCAATCCCAGAAAACTGATATTGGCAGAGTTGTCACTGAAATAACAAACTTAAACTTTTCATTGTACACATACTTCTTTCTTCATGCAACATATTATGCATGGCTGTAAGTACTTTACACAGAAGCAGCAGTGGAGGTGCATCATTAAGAACCATACCTTACACAGGCTAGTAAGATATTGAATAAAATACATAAAAATGGCTACTTAAGTATTTTTAACTCAGTGTATCGTAATGCCTCGTAAGAGTAAGGTAAAAAGTGTCACAGGGTTAGTGAATACTCTAATAAATAATTAAACTTTCGAAGCACATACTTCTGGGTACCAGTTTCGTGGGCCAGGCACAAAAGTAAAGAAGAGGTTCGAGAATGGTGACATCGGAGTTAACGAATTGGATGAGGCATGCAAGGAGCAAGACATACCTTACACTAATAGTAACAATCTGTAAGATAGACACCAAGCAGACACAGTTCTTGCAAAGAAACCAAAGAAGATTTACAAATCATCTCAGTGTAAGTTTGGTGAAAGAGTAGCCACTTGGGGAGTATCCAAGTTCATGAATACTAAAGTCAAACGAAGAATGGGCTTGTGATAAGTGCAGCCCATCCACTCCTACAAACTCTCGAATTAAATTCAAGCATTCTGACAAAAATGTAGTGTCAGATGAAAAAGAAAAATCGTATGATGGAGAATGTAAGCAAGAAACAAGGAGGTTTGCTGCTTCTACTCCTACCCATCTTGGCTGCATTAGGAGGTCTGATTGGTGAAGTTAGCAGAAATGCTAGAGCAGCGAATAATTCGACAAACCAAGGCAGACAGTTGGAATAACTTTAACATTACAACAAGCAAATGGAAGCTATTGCACTAGGATAAAAATAGGAATGGACATTACCTAACACTGTACACTGTAGAAAGTGGGAGTCGGAAGAAGAGAGCCCGAAAGAGAAGGAAGCAATCTTAAACAAACGAACCAATCGACCACTAACAAACCTAAATTTAATAAAGTTTGCTAGAAAATGACAAATACCTAATTTCTGTGGTGTGTACATGAGAGACAAATTACCATCAAAACCAAGACGTAATGAATGTTTAATTATTAATTTAGATTCGCAAATGGTCGAGGAACCCACTGGGTTAGTTAACGAAAAAATGGAAATAATGTTGATTACTACAAAAGTTTTGGAAACACTTCTCCTGCCCATAGAATTGTGCGAGTATTTTAAGGGGATGAAACTGAGTTGTAATTATTTCAAGGAGCAACTGCCTAGTCAATGGAACTGTAGTTATTTATGTCTTTAGTTCTTATTAGGTGATAATAAATGTTTGGCAAGAGCACTACTGTGTATCAGTCATGTCTATAACATTGATCTTGACAGGCAAGTGCTCATAGCTGCACTACGTGCATTTTCCATCTCTGGATGTAAAAGTTTTGTGTTCAGTGGCGCTAAACATATTTCTCTGAGCCTAACCTGGACAGTTAAAACGTCAAATTTCCCTACATAAAAAATTACATCACTGAAGAGGTTACTGCGCCAACAGGATCATATGAAATAGAAGACATTGTGGCATATAACAAGCACAAACAAGGTCTTGATTTAACTTCTTTATTACGAGAAAATCTAAACACTCTGAAAAGTGAAATTTTATGCAACGAAGATATTAACTTTACCTAGTAAGAGACTCTAAAATCCATGCTGGGTTTTGAACACAAGGTATATGAGAACAGAAAAGTACATAAACAAGTCAACACTACCTGGAAACATTTTGCCGGTGAATGTTGTCAGAGTAAGCTGCAATCTTGTAGCAGACTCATATCTAAATGGTAAACCGAACCATGCACTACACGAGTTTGCAGCAACTGTTCCACCTGGCTTCAAGTTGGTAGATGTTTCAAAAAATCTCACATATGCACCATTTATAGAAAAGTATGTGCAGGATGTTATTGTTTGTATAGTCGACCAGGATGACCAACTAATTAAATTCAGAAACGAAGAAATTACATTACACTTACACTCGACGTAAGGTAAGACTGAGTTTTAGAAAAAGATAAAAACAAGTCTCCCTACCACGCCAAAGGTTAGTTTGTCACGAGCAATCAGCTTGTTAACAAATAAAAATATTGTGTTACTGAAGAGTGTAGGCTTCAAAGTCAAGACGAATGGATGTGGAAATGCTGAATGTGGACGAGCCCATAAGTTATGAGGATTCCATAATAAAGACAGATTCCATGCTTTTTCGCCTTACCTACCTGGGCCATACCAGCTGTCGTCCGAATTTCGAATACCAGTGCAAAACCAAGACATTTATACTTTGCCATGCAACTCATACTTGAGATTCAGAATCACACTAAGATAAGCATTGAACACGGCAATATGCCGAGAGTGTTTTTGCTGAAGGGTTAAGTATTAAGGACACAATTTCATAAATGTTTTAAAATTTTCCTAGTACTTGTACTAAACTTGCTGTACAGTTTATGTTCCTGAGGATCTGACTTGCAAGTGACACACTAGTAAAGATGTCTTTCATTTTGTTATAAAACATGCGTGAGTTAATACGTGTTACGAGATCTTAGATGCGTTACTGTAAAAATTCTGAGCGAAGGACAGTTGTGAAATACTTGCCATTTTACAGCATTCTACGCAGTTGCTCATTTTCGAATATAGGGTGCTGTACTATAAAGCGAAGTGGGAGAAATTAGGGATGCGAAGACGAGTAAAATCGTACAGTGCACTTCTAACTAGAGCTACAATTTTGTCGCGAAAATTTTTTGCACCATTTTGTTTCAATGCCTTATGTGCACATTGTCATCTATGCTTCATGGTTATTAGCAGTATGTCTTTGTCTAGAAACGTCTCTCATTTGACTGAACCAATCAGAATAAAAGTTATTGTGACATCATACATCTGCGATTTGCCAGTGGGTTCCCAAGACAAGTGAGAGTTAAAACATCCAATCATTGACCATGGAATAGATTGTCCCAATAATATTATCTCCACAGAATCGTGGCTCTACTAGTCCCAGAGGCTGAAGGGTACCAGTAAACTGATACTTGTTTGATCTTTAATGGTCGCAATCTGCGTTGAAAAAGACTTCAAATAGCATTACTGCCAGTAATGGTGACTCGTGAATTATGTGATTATGGAGCTGGCATGGTATGAAAGGACAGAGGAAACTGAAGTTCCTTACCTTCGGTATTACCACATACGAGTCCTACATGTGAGATTCTGGGAGGGACCCCGACCAGACGTCGATTTGGAATCTTCTTGGAGCGATGCTATCAATACACTTCCGCTGCTCCCAGGACTGTTAGTTTGGCCAACTTGACACATTATTTGACGTCGCTACTGCGATGTGTTGCTGTTCATTCGCAGATTGCATCACGCGACTCTCGAAGACCACATTTTGTGGGGGTCGATTTACAGGTACTTCCCAGTCTCTGCGACCGTGTATATAATTTTATTGGCTGTTCAGAATAAACTGAGCGCAGCTTACAATTTTTTGTGTGCCATTTTGCCTCCATATTTACTATATTAAATACAAAAACTTCCATGTAACTAAAAACTAGTGTAAATATTTCTCAAATCTCAAAACTTTACTTCTATAACCCCAATAAACAAACTCTTTTTATTATTGTAAGTGTTGGGAATCGCTCACTTTAAAGTGGACCGCCTATACTCGTTATCACAACCGCTACAACGTGACAAAGAGCTTTAAGAGGAATCCTTTGCGGTGTCAAATTTACTTCTTTTAAGGGTGGGAACAGCAGACCGATAAGAACCAGAATACCACACCACACATGAAACATATTGCCTCTATTAACAGCACGCCAAAAATGTGTGCAAGGTTTCCGTTGTAGTCTTTTTTGTATGGGACTTTAATAAGAGGTAACCTTAATATTTTATTTTTGAATAGTATGAAGTAAAGTTCAACGCATGCCTAGTGCTTTACACTTTACAAATTCAGGTAATATTTTCAGAGTTAACAGCTGTCTGAATAACCATTTTTAGGCATTTTGAGTCCCGAAAATCATGTTTCTATCAAGCATACTACATTTTTTTAAAACTTTGAAACACCCTTTCACCGGATTCAACCGAGACTACGTCATGGAAAATTTTTCGCCCACCATTTGACAGATCTGTTTAACACCGTATTAGTTGCTGTGTGTATTTACATCTTTACACAGGGATTGTGTGTAACATGGATAAAAATGGTTGCTGATGTAAATGGAAACATACCTTGCATTGTACAGGAATATTATTTTCCCGTGTCACCCAGCAAAGAATCGTTGAATAGAACGTCATGCACTACGGCTGCTCTGCTGCACTCTTAAGACTCGACTACACAATTCTCCTTCAGTGACGTAGGCTGACTTGCCCCTGATGGTGATTGGCCGGGCGAAGCACGAATAGCTGACCATGGTTAGGCAGTAACGTGCTCCCTTGCGGCCGTTTCCGGAAGCTGCAGCTGCATACGTCATATAGAGGGCAGAGTTGCGAGCGCTGTTTATTCAAGATCCGGCCTACTTGAGACATTTAGTCACTTCAAGTTCCGGCGCTAGTGGTCTTTCTCCCACCATGGACTTGTTGATGACATCAGTTATGGGAGGGGAGCAAACTGGGTATTAAGGCGGGGTTTTTGTGAGAGTGAACCAGAGATGGCGAGGCTTTTTACAAGTTAAGTATGGGTATTGGGCCCCAAGCTATGTCACGGATTCTTCAAAAGGTACTTGGGAAATTTCAGTATGATTTCGTATTTATGTACATCGATTATGTAGGTGTGTATAGTAATTCTTTGAAGAGCATTTGCATCATGTAGGATTAGTGTTGAAAACCTTAGGTTAGGTGAGGCAGGTTTTACTGTAAATCCTGATCAAATTTCTTGGGCTGAAAAACTTGTGAGATATTTATGATTCATAATAAGTGAAAGGAAATTGCAGACTGATCCTGAGAATTTTCAGAGGATAGTAAATTTTCCAGTCCCTCAAAATTTTAAGGCAGTCTAGAGATTCTTGGGAATGGCTGGTTTCTATGCATGCTTTATTCAAGATTTTGCAAACATAGCCGAACAAATTATATAAGTTGAAAAGAAAAAAGGGATGAATTTGTGTGGGGGATGATGAGATGAAATATTTTGAGGAATTGAAGGAAAAGTATTTTACTCCACCAGTTCTACAGTTACCTAATTTTGATAATAATTTTTATCTTTATGTTGATGCAAGTAGTATCACATTATCAGCTGTGTTAAATTAAAAGATAGATGGAGTTTTGGCTCCTGTTGCCTATGCAATTAGACACTTAACTGTGTCATTACATAAATTTTCCACTTATGAAAAAGAATGCCCAGCGTGTATATTTAGGATGGTACGTTTTGCGGAGTATATAGACACTAGTGTTTTTTAACTTTACACAGACAATCAAGCATTAAGTTGGTTACTTACTTCAAGTAAACCTGTAGGAAGGATTGCACAGTGACATAAGGATATGTAGATTTAAATTTAATATTAATCATATAAAGGGAGTAGATAATGTTATAGCTGACTGTTTGTCACGTATGTATCAAGATCAGGATGATGTTGAGGGAGAAATTACCATTGTGTCTGAGTTAAATTGTGACAAAGATGTGAGAGAAAATACACATTTTCAAATTAAGGGTGATCTCAACTTATTGCAAACGTTTCCAAAGGTGTTTGTAAAGCTTCCTGAGTTTCAGGAGAAGGATGAGTAATGTGTAATTATTAGGAAGGATATTCTCCAAGGAAGGACGAAATATATTCTACACAAAGGTCTCATAGAAGAAATGACAAAAAAATTGGGTATATGTACCTTCTGATATGAGATGTACGATTTATGAATATTACCCAAATTCATTTTTGGAGGACATTTAGGACAGGACAAAACCGTTTTGCGTATTATGGAAATATTCACATGGCCTGGTTTAAAGAATGAAGTAATGAATTGGGTTCGTATGTGTGAGGATTGCCAGAAGGCAAAACCCAAGAATACTCGATTTGAAGGGAAGTATTCTAATAAAGTAGCTGATTTTCCTTGGGAACGATTATATTTAGATATGTTTGGTCCTTTACCGAGGAGTGTGTCAGGTCATACTTATATTTTAGTTGCTGTTGATGGTTTTTCGAAATATGTGTTTATGTGTACCCTATGAGAACAACCAAGGCCACAGAAATTTGTAAAATCTTGAACAATTACCTGTTTCCGTCTTTTGGATCAACTGTAATCGTTGTAACTGATAACGGAACCTACTTGACTGCAAATGAATTCAGAGACACGATAATTCAGTGAGGGGGTTGGTTGGTGCAGACACCCCCACACCATCCCCAGTCGAACTTGGTCGAGTGATACAATAAGAATTTGAAATTTTCCCTTCATGCATTTCAAGGTAAATCTCAATGTAAGTGGGATGAATGGTACAGATTCTTTTTTTATGCTTTAATAGCGTGATATATGAGTCTACTCAGTATATTCCATCAGAGATATTTTTAGGGAGAAAATATTGCATCCTTTAATAAATGCTTTGACATTGCAAGGACCAGATTTTGGGACAATGAACCCAAAATATCTCCAAGAGTTGTGTGGAAAGGTTGCTGATAATCTGAAACTTTATCATGATAAGGTAGCATCTACATACAATGTAAAGTGTGTTCCTTTTAAAGTTTCTATGGGTGACAAAGTATTAATTGCTAGTCACTATTTAAGCAGTAAGATAGATTACTTTACTGCCAAGTTGGCTCCTAAGTGGATTGGACCATTTATTGTAAAACGATTTCTAACTCCTGTAACTCTTTTGGTCCAAGATCCACAGTCGCCAGAGAAGGTGTTAAAAAACTCATGTTGATCTGGTAAATAAGTATATTGATGTTGAGCAGGCTCGTCATCTCTCAGTCGCCCTGGCGACATTATATCCAGTGAGTTATGGTTGTGAATTATGGCATCTCTTGAAACCTAGGGGTAGTTATTTAATTAGGGGTCTTTAGTTCATTTCACTGGATCTCGTATTTCGCGTTTTTTTACTCTCCTCCCTCGCCACCTGCACTACCTGCAAGACTTCTGGATATTTACTGTTTCTTCTGCTGAGATCTACACCTGTTGGAGCTGCTGTCCGAGTTCTGCAGATACTTCAGATGAGGGTGGCCAACTCATCTCCAGCTTCCCGTTGGAAACTTGGATCAGCCTGCATTCTTTGGACTATTCTTTTTCTTCCCAAGAGGGGGAGAGTGAAACAGATTCACCGGATTCAACCAATACTACGTCATGTAAAAAATTTTTCGCCCTCCATTTGACGGAACTGTTTAACACTGTATTAGTTGCTGTGTGTATTTACGTCTTTACACGGGGATTGTGTGTAACATGGATGAAAATAGTTGCTGACGTAAATGGAAACATACCTTGTATTGTACAGGAATATTATTTTCCCATGTCGTCCAGCGAAGAATCGTTGGAAAGTACGTCATGCACTATGTCTACTCTGCTGCGCTCTCAATACTCGACTACACAATTCTCCTTCAGTGACATAGGCTGACTTGCCCCTGATGGTGATTGGCCGGGCGAAGCACGAATAGCTAACCAGTTTTCGGCAGTGACGTGCTCCCTTGCGGCCGTTTTCGGAAACTGCAGCTGCATATGTCATATAGAGGGCAGAGTTGCAAGCGCTCAGTTTATTCAAGATCCAGCCTACTTGAGACATTTAGCCAATTCAAGTTCAGGCACTAGTGGTTCTCCCACCATAGACTTGTTGATGTCATCAGTTTGGGGAGGGGAGCAAACTGGGTATAAATGCGTGGTTGAGGGGAGATGGCGAGGCTTTTTATAAGTTAAGTATGGGTGTTAGAATTTAAGACTCTGACTATATTTGAGTTGAATTTATGCCTGTTTGGGGGATCTGTTCTTATTGTAGTAATGATAGTCGTCGGTTTTGCTTCTGATAAATTAATTTCCGTTTAGTTGGAAAAAGGTTTAGAGTTAGGTTTTTCTTGCATGGAGATGCCATGATTGTGGGCATATTTGTTGTTGCCCATAGTAAAATAAAAATCGTAATTTTTCTGGCACCATATTGGCCTTATAAAATTTATTGATAAAGCTCATTAAAATGAGAGCATATTTGCTCGTAGTAAGAGACGCCATATTTAATGGTTAAAATGTTAGAGAAAAACAAGTAAAAGAATGTGATTTAACATACACGAATAATATCTTTGCTCAGAGGTGTTAGGCAAATTTAAGCTATTATTAAGTCTTGACTAAAGACTAAATCATTTTTATTAATTGTATGTAATTCTTGTGTAATCTGAACTATAAATTCAAGGTGCCATTTTGGTGTTATGAAACTAAAAATTCTCTTTGAATTATTCAAATATTTATATCAATTCGAAATGTTGGCTTGTAAATTATTGTGTCATACATAATGCATTAATATTGTCACCATATTGGTTTTTTGGATTTCCATGTATATGCATAAATTGAAAAGTATAGAACTTGAGTTGGGCAACGACGAAAAAGAAAATAAATATTGCGCCTAAATTATATCTGCACGAAACCGAAATGATTGAATATTATTTTTTTTGTTTCCTTATGACTTATCTCTGGGTTTTATCACGGTTTCTGTGGTATTCTGACAGTGGTGAACTAACCGGCGGGCACCTTGATAGCCTTGGAGCAAAATAGTGTACCAATGTAGAAGCATAGTTTCAAGTTTGTGTTGTTTTTGTAGCTGAACCAAATATGAATAACTTAGCAGTTTCGCGTGAAAAAGTACATGCATGACACGCTGCAATGCCATCCATACGCCAGTCAAGGATTCCTCTTAAATTTATTTAGGGACAGTTCGTATATATGTGTGTGTCTATATGTTACTTATAACATCTAAAGTCTTTGAGGCTTGAGTCTTTAACACAGCTATCTATCTGTTTTATTTTTATATTTGGTCGTTGGTTACCATGAATAAAAAATCAATTTCTTCCAAGCCTCTTCTAGTTTAATTTATGGATGCAATTTTATGTAGTACATAAAACACGATTGTCAGTACATAGGCTAAAATTCATTAGCATCATAACTCTTGACTAAACATAGAAATTCCTCAGTGTTAATTCACTGCAGCATAAAACCAATATCAGAGAACCACAAACACATATATATTTAAGAATTACATACCGCTAACGCACTATAGAAGAAGATATCGGCGAAGAAGATACTTTCCAAGAAGAGTGTTCAAGAATATTACTATGTTATAGAAAGATGTTGTTGCTAATAGTATAGATCCATCAATTTTGAATTTGAAGGCTATTTCGTTTGAAGAAAGTGTTGTGTTAGTGTCTCTCTTATATCGTTTTGCTTTTAAAAGTATTTTAGCAAAGTTTGGTAGTTCTGTTTTGCAAGTATGTTTTTATAAGAAACCATCTCTTCCAAGTTCAGGTGTTATTAATTATATGAGTGATATAGATGTGCGTAATATTACTCGTTGGAAAAGTTTTTCTTTGAATAGTAATATGGGCGCTTCTTCTGCTATAATAAATTGTATGAACGTTCCAGTTATGTTTTCAAGGAAGATGGTGAAGTTTGAATTGGATGATGAACTAATGTGTTATATGAAATTGTATGGAAGTATGGGTGATAGGTACTCATGTTTTTGGGCATATTCAGTACGTGTACAGGATGTTCCATAAGTCTTGTCACCCCCTACTGTGACGTGATGGTGTGCGTAAAATTGCAACTGTGTTAAAGCAATGAAAACTGGATGATCACTCACACAAACGTGATGGAGAAAATAGGAAAAATATTTATGTGTCCAGAACGTCTGTATGAGCGCCATCGTTGTCGTGGCACAGAATAATGCGGCGCCATGACCTGTGCGATATTCGACACAGACTAGCTCTGTCGATTGTCGTAAAGGCATCCGTAATTGCTTCCTTTAATTGTTCTGTTGTTGCATATCGTTGTTGGGATACGTGTGTCTTAATAATACCCCAAAGAGCATTGTCACATGACGACAGATCGGGGCTCCTGGGAGGCCAATCCAGAGGCGCTGGCAGATGTGCTGATCCACGTCCTATCCACTGGTCTCGAAAGACGTCATTGAGATATTCCCGGACAGTGATGGCATAGCGCGGTGGAGCTCCATCCTTTTAAAACCAGCAATCTTGCAGCACATCCAGTCTCTCGAGCTCTGGAATAAACCACTCCCCCAGCATGCTCAGATAGGTGTGTTGGTTGACAGGTCCAGCAAAGAAATAAGGACCTATCAAGTGCTTTGCGGACATAGCGGCCCAGATCATAACATGTGGAGGTTTATGTTCGAGCTCCTCGTAATGATGGGGATTGTCCTTGCTCCACACATAAATATTCCTCTCCCGTGCACTTCGGTAGATTGCACAGTCATCGCTGAAAAACAGTTTACCACGCTGCGGGAGTGACGGAAACACCTCAAGCAATCGTGCGCATGCTGAATGCCGTTTGTTCATGTCAGTATCACTGAGCTCGTTGACAGTTGTTGGCCTGAGCGCTTTCAATCCAAGATCTTTTGTCATGTGTCTTATCATTGTGGTTTGAGGTATTGAAAGTTCAGATGCACGTTTGCGTAGTGACTTTTTGGGCGATCGGAGCACAGATCCCTCCACTGCTGCACATGTTTCCTGTCGAGTGGTAGGCCATCCTGGCCTCGGTTTGTCTTTGATTGATCCCGTCAGAAACAGATTTTTCCCAACACAGTATTGACCTTTTAGGATGGACTGCTTTGTGGAATCGTCTCGCGAAGTCTCCTCGCACATCCTCTATGCTCTTCCCAGTATGTGGCCGTTCATGTGCCCAAACACTAGCAACAAGTCGCTCTTCAACACTGTAAGAGTTTGTGTCAGCCATTTGAAACAGGAAACGTATATTTTATGCACACCTTCAAAGCACTGTAGGGGGGTGACAAGACTTATGGAACACCCTGTACATTATCCCGTACATACATCCCATATTTATTTACTAGGATTCATGTTTTATTCTCTCCTGTACAGGATAGTGTTATAAGATCAATAAAGAATTGTAACTGCCGCATTGAAGCTGCATAATATCCTGTGTCAATGTTCAAAAATCGAATACTCTTATTACCTGTCATCAGTAAATTACCTTCCACTAAAAATACTATGCCCTAGTCCATCCTAAATAATGCTATAGCAGCCATTTCTTGCGGTTCATTATTCACTTGCCACAAACTACAAACACAAAACATCCATTGTATCTCATCTCACTATGGCATTACCCATTGGAGGTCTAGTATGGAACACTTGCTCCTAAAGTATAGACGTTACCAGTATCTGGCTCTTGCTGTGGTTCTGACACAGTTTTACCAGGCTCTATACTTGACTCCTCGGGTATAAGGGGCAATTATTGGTGGAGGGATCACTATTTTCTCACTTAACCCTACATCCATATTGTTATCCCATGCTTCCTATTTTCCTAATTCTTACCGTTCTTCGAACTCCTCGTACTCTCCTTTCTGCATGAAGTTAGGCCTGTGTATTTTTAACCTATTTATGTGAACTTGCTTTTTTGTCACCATGGATAGCCTTTATTTGAAAATTTACTGGATATGTCTGCTCAATTACACGGAATGGCTCTACACATTTTGGAATAAACTTCTTATTCAGATGTCTAGGCCCTACTTCATTTCTAAAGTGAACACAATCACCAACCTGTACCTTAAACTGCCTAGAGTCTCAGTTAAACTGGATTTCCCTAGCATCTGCTGCCTTCAGAAGATTTTCCTATATGATTTCAAAAGCTTTCTGAAACTTTACTAAAACTTCCATTTCGATAGATTACTTTATTGCATATCGTACTCGCCATGGTTTTACAATGTCATCAAATGGAAGAGTAATGTCCCTACCACATACATGAGTTAAACAGGCGGTACTCAAAATATTTACATCCGCCTCTTAATTTGACAGACTCGCCAGCAGTTCATCTCAGAGTAATGCTGTGCAAACACACTACTTGGTGATTGACACCGCCAAACCCTAAGCCTTTTTATTCGCTCCAAACCCATCACAGTGTATATCAGTGCTGTGTACATATAGTGCAGCCTAGGGCAATCGAGTGCGACCACCCCGCACGCAACCCGACACTGGTTCAGTGTGCCACCCTAACTGACGCAAAAGTCTTAAGAAACATATAGTTAATCTTTCATTTAGCACTTCACAGCAATGGTAATTAGTTATGTGAACAAGGGTATATCATGTACGTGTGTGATACGTAAAGAGCAGAGTCGGTTTAGCAATAGAAAAATTTTAGTAATAATATTTTAAAGTCACATGATGCACGAACATGGGAACACATTATTTGAAAGACACAAACATTACATGCACAATTCGATTTGAGAAATACTTATAGTTAGTGAATAAGAGAGTCATGTTTTGTACGTATCATTTCATTTCACGGTTAAGGGACTTTTGGTTTTGGCGGGAGCGCCGGATGTGGTCCGAGGCTCCGCGCCAAGGTTACGGGAGTCTTCGTTGAGCAGGCAGACACATCGGTCGTGTGTCACTCCCGCACGTGCTCAGAGGAGCTTCAACTTGTCTCTTTTCAGTCCTTCCATTTAGTTGCAATAGTCAATTTAATACCTAAAACATTTGCTTAATGCCCTTCGAGAGAGTACCAACACTGGGAAGACTCGCTGCCCCCGCTTATTGAGAGTTAATGTCACATCCCTGGACGTGTGAACATTCCCAATATGTCCCCCGCGAGGCCTAATTCGCGCGTCCTCTAACTCGGATCTTGTACCATCTTCATTATGTTACATGCAATACACATGTTCTGGAAACTGAGCCATTGGTGAGTTTTATTTCAATTTTAGAGTATCTGTTTCACCGTAGGCGTGTCACCAGCCCATAGGTGACTAGAGTCAGTGCTTTCATACAGTATGTTTGTAATGTGGACAGGCCCAAAACATGTCCGACAGGTAACAGTATTTACCACAGTCAGCTAGACAGACCCCTCACAGGTATTAGCCCGGATGTTCGACCACGATCCTGCAGGCACATGAGTCTCGTGCTAGTCCGAGTAATGACTATGCTGGCACCCTTTCACCATCTTAGTACCACACTCATGCAACATAACACCACGCAAACGCCTGTGAGGACCGGTCGACATCATGATGTTACATGTTAAGCACAGAACGTTAAATAAATCAAAATTTGTAGGCGTCTATTGTATTTGATAAACGACATATTAAACATGTAACGTTAAATAGGCAAAATATGTAAAAGTGTACTGTAGTTCATAAACTTAACTAGCAAATATGCATAGTTAAAGATCATGTATATTGTAAGTTATGTATGCGTTGGTAAAATGTAATTCACTATTTTCACAGTTTATAAAAAAACTGTAATGATAAATAGTAATAATACTGTCTTTATGTGCAATAACCAAATTCAAGCAACTTAAAGTATTCTGCTAACTTTGTGTGTTTCATATGTAACAGGTTCCATTGCTTTGATAAAATAACGAAGCAGGGAAACAAAACCTACTCGCACAGTTAAAGGGTTTAAGCAGCAAAAATAAGCAGGATACCTACCTAGCAGGACTCATTTCTGTCAGACATATTGCACAGCAACGTCCGCAGAAACCAGATGATGGGACAAGGATAGATCATTCGGCTGCCTTCTCATATAAGGCCCGCGTAAATGGTAGGCCTAAAGACTGTCCAGTTTGTCGTCAAGCGTTCATACATTTGCGTGGAATAACCAAAGGTAAAGTTTATCACTCGTGTTCCTAAACCCTGTGTGTCTACCTGATGACGGAAACAGATTCCAGTTCCCGAAACGTCGATAATACTGACTGTTTGGAAAACTACTGTGTTTTGTTTCATCTCATCTTTTGTGTCGTTTGTTGTTTGTTCTGTTTGTGTCTAACATCTTTGTGTTTTGTTTAGTCCACGGTCTATAAAGGTAGAGGTTTTTACACTGAGGAATAAAATGTGACTCCCTTCTTGTCGCCGAGCGCTAGTAGTAATTTGGTGGAAGATTTGTAATGTTTTTATATTAAGCTTAGCTTAAAATGTGAAGTTGTTACCGGAATTGCGAGTATTATATCGAAGAAACAAATGGGAATGTAATTTTTTTATTGGAACACATTTTTTATAACAATAAAATTTTATTTTTCAATATTTTACATGTAGATGCACATTGCAACGTTTCTCTAATTTTGTAGGGCACGAAATATAGTTTTTGTTCGAATGTGTTCACTAAAACGATAATACACAATATATTTCTTCAGACTACTTTTATAAACAGTTCCACACATGCACATGGAACATATATATACTATATCAGCTTACCTTATTAACATTATTTTATGTAAATAATTGCAAAAATGTTAAAACGTGAGATGTAAACAAGACAAATCTTCCACCAAATTACTACTAGCGCTCGGCGGCATGAAGGGGTCACTTTTTCTTGCTGGAGAGCATATGCAGTGTCAAGACCTCTACCTCTTAGACTGTGGTCCAGACATTTATCGCACCTGGATCCGAAACCACATCCAGCTCTTCGGAACTGCTTCCTGGTACCGAATCCACCCAAGGTCAGTAGAAGGAAGGTCGTCCCAAAACGCAAAATTGCTGTCATTGGACAGTAGCGCATAACATAGCTCGGAGACCCGAACATGGCGGCATTTCGAATTATACGTGATTTAAATTGCTGTATTTCATAAAATACTTAATTGTGTTCGTCATTCTAACGATATATCTACATAGTGTCAGTGGTGAAGTATGCAGTATATATGTTTGTTTTACTCTTTTGTTTTGATATTTTGCATACAAAACATACATTATTTAAATAAATCTTGGTAAACTGCAGGTTATAATAGGTTAAGGGACGTGCCTCGTACCATACAAACAGTGAGTTTTAAAGCTGTTTTATACTTTATGCGCCTACACGGAGTTATGTTGTGTTAGGCTATGGTTTTCGTTTTTAAAATAAAAACTGTTATGACAGTGTCAATACGAAGTTAATGCTGATTTTGCCGATAAACACAATTGGCTGTAGGACATTCCACATTCGGTAGGTTGCAAGTATTTTACGCCTTAGAACTTCCAAGTGATTGTCAACATAGGCTAAAGTAATTCAAGGGTGTATTTTTCAACAGTTTTTTATTTTTAAATATTTTGTCTAGTGTTTACCCGAGTCCCGACTCAAAGTAGTATCATACAAAGATATTACAAATTTCGCTTGGTTTTTTGTGTTCCGAGCAATGAAAATTGCATGGGCATTGTTTTTCTAGATGCTTTAATTTGATGTGTTGGTTGTGAGGGCAGAGGGGGTTAGAGGGTCGTACTTAGGCCCTGGAGGGTGCCGGCTGCTGCTGGTGACGATCGTGCGTCTACCGCCCGTGTGGCGAGTCCCCTCTGTATCCTCCACGTCGAGATGTATGTTTTTGTCAGGCTGGAAAGTGGCTGGTTGGTAGGACCAGCTCCCGAAGGACCATGAAGTTGCCGTGGCCAAATAACTTACCCGCATGAATAGGTTTCACCACTGGTTTATTGCGTTATTATTGGCACACTGTATATCGCATGTACGTGCCTTAAGCGGTCCCCACGTCTATTGCCGGTGGGTGACTAACACGGTAAACGCGGACACTAGTCACGCGATGGTGTAGTTATGTTGAAATGATAAACCCCTGGGCGCATGAGCTTGCAGGGATAAAGTGGCTCTACTCCTGGACGATTAAATTACTGTTACGTTACTAAGTTCCTGAAAATACTAGAAAAAAATCACTATTGCAGCTACATGATACGACAAGATACGGTGATGGTCAAGAAGCTGCATACACATGACCGACCTCCTACACGCCCGAGACAAGACTACCGAGCAATGGCGCCCACTCCCGCTAGTAGCGGAGAGCGCCCGCCAAAACTATTCGTGTGGCCACTTTAAGCATGTTGTGTTGAAGTTGTATACATAAAAAGACACTAAAATTTACATAAGACATAATTGAGCCCTTGGAGATGTTAACATAATTGTGTTTGCTGAAATTGCATAAATAAAGTTACATAGGGAAATTAATTTACTGATGCCTTCCACTCCGGTTGGCTTGTTAAGCTGTCTCTCTAAGTCCGAGCTGGCACTGTTTATTATTCTAACACACGTAGAACACTTTGATATAACACATTAATCACTATTCTTATTTTAAGTATAAAAAGTTGCCGGCGCATTGCGCGGTCTCTGTAGTTGTTAGGTTATCGGTCTGGGCCGCTCTCAGCGGTTAAACGTCGTTGAACAATTTTGAAGCACTTTATAATAAATTCGTTTGCCCTCGTTGTGGGTGCTCAATAATTTACTAAAAATATGGAGACTGCCTCTCCATACTTACTTTGCCCTAGCAACTCCCGCACTGTCTGTTTCAGGCAACATTCGTCCTGGCATTTATGCACATCGTGATCAGCGACGGCGTAATGCTTGTCGTAACGACCAATGTCCTTTGTTTCGCTGGTGTTGGAGTGTGTTGCGGTGGTGTTTCTTTGTTGTTTTACTATACATATTTGCACTTTTTTTGTGTTTGCTTGCTAACCACGTGGCCGTATTAACTTGAGAAATCAGTTGGTCCCGTCAGTACCGGGCATATGCAGGGTGCCTTCCGAATACCGTGAGGCTTTGTCGTGAATACTGCCCATGATGCTGGTGTGTGTTGGCGAACGGTCGCGATGCACGCGTGGACTGTTGAGCACTTGTCAAATTTATTCATTGTTTTTCAATGTTCGGAGGAAATGAAAAATCCGGTGAAGGGGAATAAGGTTAAAGAGTGTAATGTAAGCACATCTCTCAGGACAATTTTTTTTTTGTAAATTTTCTAAAACTGTATGCAAAAAAAATATCTATCATAATTATACTGACAATTCATAGTCAGCATTTCAAAATTTCAAAATTCTCGTAATTTACCTAATAAGTTCAGTATTTCCACTATAACAGTCCAACACACTGAAAATGTTATTACTAAGATATTATATATATATATATATATATATATATATATATATATATATATATATATATATATATATATATATAGGTGTACATATGCATATTCCATCACTGACCTAACCATAGTGTCATATATTTTCTCCTTCACCTCAAGTCTGACTCCCTATAGAACCATTCCTGGAACACCCAAGGCCTATTTCCCCTTAGAACCTACTCTCTGCACTTATTTTGTCCACCATAAATGTTATGCAACACAATCGTAAGGTATTTGTCCTCTGAGGCAACCCTGCATCTTGTTCTTCCCATTAAAAACCTTCCCTCTTTCTTTTCTTTTTCTTCGTAAATCGTATTGCTTTGTCTTTTTCACATTAACCATCATTTTACTTCTGATAGGCTATCTCCCTACCTGCTCATTACTCTCTTGCAACTTTTCTGTCCTACCGGCCTTTTCATGTAAGACACAATCATCTGCAAACAGCATTAATTTGCTACCCACAACGACATCCGTTGTTTACCGTAACTGGAAACAGCAGGGGGGGGCATTACTCTTACCTGTGGAAGCCCAGATGTTACCCTTCCTTCATGTGAAAAAACATCCTCTACTTTCACCCTCTTTCTCCGTTCTCGCAATAAATCAGTGATGATTACACCTCACCCCCTTCATGTTCTCAAGGACAAGAAGTACTGAGAGTATTGCACACCTTTGCTAAACAATAATGAAATACTAGCAAAATATTTACGTATCCAAAAAAACCTGGATAGAATTGCCTAACATGTTAAAGTACGAAAAGTGCATGCTTTTGAAAAGAGATAATGTTAAAGAAATGCATCATTTTGCAAACAGTCAATTCACAAAGATTGAAAAAATATTATTCTGTACATTTGTAACAACTTCAATATAATCTGCATGTTCGCGTGAGAATGTGTGTGCAACTAACATTTTTCAGGAAACTAATTTGCTAGGTTTGACTCAACAACTGCCTTTTTTTAAACATGCAAACTCCAACAAGTCTTTTAATAAGCTAGCATAAACACAAATTTACAGCATGCAAACTAGAAAAAGGTACTTAAAATTACAGCTGTTGGTGATGAGCTTGGTGTTGTATTCATATGAAAAATTTGATAGACAATTCAATTTGAGTGAGAGGAGTCACTAATAAGATTTTGTCTGCAAGTCCAGAGTTTGTGCATTTACAGTGAAACCTCGTTATAAAGAGTATAGCTACATACCACCACCTTCACTCTAACAATAACATGTATGTGCGATATCTCTCTTCAATACATGTAAATTGTCTGAATACAACAAAAATATTCCATAAAATGTTTTTGCGGCAATTCACAGCAAGTTGTTATAAAGTGATTCCAACGTACCTATAACTTAGTAAATAATTGTTCTGGAAATATAGCATAGTTTGTAATACACATCCTAGCATCTGATATGGAATGCAATAGTATTGTACTGTTGAAAATATAATTTGTTAGATATTGGACTACAACAACACGAATCACAACCTAGAAGTGTGCAAGCTCTGGAATCAACTATTTCTCACTCACCACTTACCTCATGGCATTAAGTTCAGGGCTCTCTACTCTCAACTAGCATATATCTTTCCCTTGAGAAATTCTTATTAACAAAACTGCATTTTTCTGGTCAAATTATAACAACTCTAATCCCTGAATTTTGTTGATATATAACTTATATTTTAACTGTAGTTTGTTGACTTCTGTAGGCAATTAAGATTGTGGATTTTATTGTGCTTTACATTGGTGTTTATCAGCTTACCAGAAAAAAATTGCTGACTTTAAATATGTGAGAAACTCTTACAATATTTTAAAAAAAATTGGTCTCCTGAAAACATTTTTAAAATAAAAATTTTTGAAAATTTAGTAGAACTTGTAATAATTTGCAGGAACTGTGTGTTCTTGTCACAAAATATTTTGACACAGCAAACCTCTTCACTCAGCTATAAACATCAATCATGACTACTACAGGGACAGAATACAAACCCAGTAACCCAAAAACATGCAAGACCTTGAAATGAAATTTGCAACAGACTCATTTTTTTCATTCAACAAAGAAAATAATTTGGGTAATGTTTCAACAGATAGGGTCTAAAGTAGGGACATCATTTGATAACACAAAGATGTGGATATTTTTCACACAACTGTCTGTACTACAAGAGTACATACATATAACATAAACAGGGAAATAACTACATCAGACAATCTTACGTTCTGTTGTCACATTTTAGACTGAATTCATTAAACCAGTAAAACTAATTGGAAAAAAATTTACCAAATTTACACAATCAATTAAATGACGTGAAACAATACCATGCAGGACATCTACGATTCATAACAGCCTTTAAAAAAGAATCTTGGTAATAACCGAAATATTGTTTTATGAGCAGTTATGGAATTTGACAAGACAGTTAAAAAAATCTTGTTTAAGGGTGAATCTACATTTTAAGTTGTAATTATAAGTACACTATCAGTTTAATGCCTTAAAAAAATTAAAGTAAAATATTAAAAGATAAGTCCATAAATAAATATAAAAAAAAACAAGTACACTTGTTCCAGTACTTTATTTTTATTTAGTTATAAGTTATGCACAATAATTAAGTTAAGAAAAAATATTTATAAATTCATTGTACGTGTCTCTCTTTATTTACCGTACACCATCATGTAACAATATTCAGTAATGTTAGACCATTTAATTAAGCTGCATTAGACTGATATTGTTTGCGACTAAACTAGTTTCGTACACACAGACACATCACACAAGCAGAAAGTCATATCAACAGCAAATGTAACCCTGACAAAAACTATACAGATTTACAGGTCTAACAATTCAATAAACCATACCAAGTAGACCTAGAGTGTAAATCTGACACAAAATCCAGTATGCCATATTCACACTGACTAAGTAACCTGATTATGTATTTGAAGTAAGTTTCATTTATTGAATACGACAACAAAAGTATGTTCTCATCACTGCAAACCCATAAATGAGCATCGATCAACAATATGCATTCTTCCAAAAATAAAGTATGTGATTGTAATTTATTGCTCCCACATGTTAAGACACAAAACACTAGGGCCTATACAGAAAAAAAACTGCAGCACAACATTTAACAGATAATTTTCGAATATTTAATATCTGTGTATAACTATCACTATAAGGATTTTTAACATAAATGCAGCTACACTATCACCATTTTATATGCTGTTAAACATGGCCTAATATTGAATTTGCCCACTCTTCATTGCAATGTGTTTGTGTCCCAGGTTGAAAACTTGACACTTTCTCTGAGCTGGTGTAATTATTGCCGTTTAATTGTACAACAATTACTTCATCACATTTATGGACAACTGAAGTTTTTCCTACCAGGTTAGGATTTGCTGTTATTTTATTTATTTAGCTTATAGCACATAACTGACACAACAATTAGTTCATCTGATGAGAGGGGGAGAAAAAATAAAGTAATAGCTCTAAATCAAGTTGTTTCAGCACTTGGATTGCATCTTGCGTAATTACATTATACTGAAGAATTGTCTACGTAGGCACTCTTGTAAGTGATGTGATGCGTGGTCTGGAAGGCTCATGTTGCATTCCCCACTTGTGTAACGTAACACCACGTCTTCTGTTACCAGTACAGATCCAGGTTCTGTGTGGAGTGTTGAATCCATGAGGCAGAATGTTAGATTCAATCAATAAATACCATGTTGGATTTACTGTGTTGTGTAGTGAGGAAATTGCATTTTTCTCAAGTACCTGAAACAATACTCAAAATAATAAATCACAGGAAAACCAGAAATAAGTTGTGTAACATATGCCTACAAATATTAAGTCAGTCTCATATAACATTTTCCGTATTTTGACAGTTCACTTCAGAGAAGTGTGTCTGTAAATAGGCTTGCAGAGACATTGCTTTTCCAGGTAGCCAGGTAGGTTTAAAGTTCCAAACGATGGAACTGCCAGGCAAACTTCTCAGAACAGAAATATCAAAATACGGAAAAGTTACACGAGAGATATTATAGAACATTTAATGAAAGATTTACAAACACCATATAAGTAAGTGTATGTACGAAACTTAAGGGCGGTGTCTACCACATTTTTTATCCCCATTTTTTATACAAGATTTTTTTTCATATTTTAGACATAAAATTTAACTAAATTTGGCACTTATGATATTTCTTTATCTCTCATAGTTTTCGCATAATGGGCTTGTTAAAGTCATGTTTTGCATGTTTCAGTTTTATCGATTACACTAAAACCAACTGCTATACCAAACTCAAAAAAAAAATCACAGTGGATAAAGACATTGCAGGCCACAAAGTCATGCTTATAAAAATAAAGAATAAACATTATTTGTATTTTTAAAAAATGCTGGAACTTAAAATAAAAATTTAAAAAACTCAATAATTTTTATTATATATTTTTCTGAGCATGACATTGTACCTGCAATGTTTTTATCCACTGTGATTTTTTTTAGTTCGGTATATCAGTTGGTTTAAGTGTAGTCCTTAAAACGGAAACATGCAAAATATAACTTTAACAAGTCATAACGCGAAAACTATGAGATAAAAAGTTTCATAAGAGCTAAATTTTGTCACATTTTGTGTCTAAAAGAAGAAAAAATAAAAAATTAAAAAATTGTGACAACAATTGCGGTAGACCGCGTTAAGAGGAGTCCTTCACTGGCACATAGTTGACGTTGCAGCATGTCATGTGTATTCTTATTTACGCAAAGCTATTGATCTTATTCATATTATGTTCAACTCTGGAAAGAACACACACAGAAACCATTGTTCTATGTTTTCAAACATTTAGTACAGTACACTTTTTAGAAACATGATTTTTTGGCCTCTCAAAATGAAAAAAAAAACAGGTATTTTAGACTGCTGTAACTCCGAAAACATTATCTGAATTCTTGAAGTGCAAAGCAAGTGTCATGCGTTGGTTTTTACTGCATACTATTAAAAAATAAAATGTTGTGGTCACCGCTTAAAGTCCTGTAGGAAAGACTACAACAAAAACCTTGAGCGCCAATTTGGCGTGCTGCAAATAGAGGCTACGTCCTTCTTGTCAAGTGTTGAACACTGACCCTTATCGCTATGCTGTTCCCATGTGTCAAATGTGGAAATTAGACACAGGCGTAGACTCCTCTTAAGAGTAAAAACACTGACTGTGCATTCAGTTATTTACATCCCCATGTAATGTAGCGTGTGTATGTACATTGTAGAACTGCAGCAACATATTTTGTGTTAAGCTGTGAATCCAGTGTTAATTGGTTATAAGAGCCCAATACACAATGCAATTTTAATTGTGATTATTAAATCTCTTCTAGTTTTGTCATAAATTGCACTATTTGTTTCAATACGAGCTATTATTAATGTGCAATTATTTAGTGCCAAAATGTTTCTATAGCAAAAACATCTTTTGTTCACATCCCTAGATTATATGTCACGAATACAAATATGTGAACATCACACACACTCACAATTAAGTTAAGAGTGGTTGGGAATCTGCCTTAATATTTGAAAGTACAGTACTATACCTAATATTATTTTTCAATTTCTGTAGTAATGAATTTACTTAGTGAGATTCAATGTTTATTCTCTATTACTGCCTTTACCATAAAATAGTAGGCAGGATAAACTACAATATATAAGACAACATGGTAAGGAACCGGTGTGAAACTCACTGAAGGAAAGGAGAAGAGTGGGAAGGCCGGCCAGGATGTACGAGACGGTGAATGATGGGAGGACGAGGTGCAAGGTAAGTTAGGCCACCTATTAACTATGGCAGAGTAGCCTATGGAGGAAGAAGGAATATTAGTGAGAATATTCATACCTTGAGGAACAGAACAGTGGCAACAGTCTGTGCTTAGGAGTTTGGTATATGGGTGAAATTTACTTCTTGCTGGAAGAGTTGGTGAAGGCAAAGAGTGTTGGAATGTTTAGAAGGGGCTTGGTAAGTGTTCGAGGAAGCAGTTACGGCTTGCCATCCAGAGGGTGCTCAACTGCAAGTGAAATACTATCATTAGGCTATAATTACTAAATGCTAAAAACAAACTGCCTACACATTTACTACTATGAGTTATTAGACAAGCAACTGTAAAGGTCATTCACCGAAGGGAAGGGGGAAAGGAGCAATTATATTTAAATAGAGTAGGTAATAATCGTATAGGCCCACTGAGTAATAGGCAATAATTATCATTCAGGTTTGGTAAATAATGTTTGACAGCACACGTATTCTAGAACGACAGTGCCCTAACCTATGTTTGGATTTATTTAACTTATGTGTGTAAAGAATATTCTGTTTGTAATCAGATAAGATTACACTTAAAGTTTCAGAGATCAACATTTACACAATCACATGACATGTTGATTATACAGACTACAATTAGGACTAGTTTTACAGTAATACAATTCGCAACTCCAGTACCACTAGACTCCTGTAACTGTTACTGGATGCAATGGAACTGCCAAATTATGTAAATGGGCTAAAGGTCAATACAGTTTGCCAAACTACGCTTTGCTACAAAAAAAAATTCCATCATGCAATTGTAAATTCCAATTTCTGTTCTGAATACAATAATAATTATAATAATTTCATTCTTGCAGATAGACTGTCGCCTGGCAAGTCTACATCCCTGATTCACTCTCTCTCCTGACCTCCTGAACAACCTAACCCTCTCAACCCACACCAGTTTCTCTCTCGGCACGTTCCACTCCCTCACCTACCTCATCATTGACTGCCTATCCCTCTCTGTCGTCCTCCAAGTTCTCCGGATCTTCTCCCTCTGTAGTCACTCCTGAATAACTGGGGACCTAGTTCCTCTGTCCACCCTCTCTCTTCACCACCTTGAACAACATAACAAGCCTCTCCACTCTTTCCAACCCATTTCATTCATCATCACTGATTGCCTGTAGTTTCCCTCATCCTCATATTCTCGTCCTTGCCTTATCCACCTACCCTAGCCACCCTCCACTGAACCCTGTCCAGCTCCTGTACCTATCCTTCCTTGTAAGGATCCCGCTCTGCAATTATGTAGTCCAGCACTGGACGCACCATTGAGATGTATGTATTCTTTCTCCTTTAGCCCACCACTGATTCTATTCAGTACACTTCCTAGCATTCCCAGGGCCCTTCTTCCCTTAGAAACCATTCTTTATACCTGTACTTTCCACCCTCGGTCTTCCTGTAACACTACTCCTACGTACTCCCTTATGGAAAAAGCTTATATCTGAATTTCGCCAGATCTGAGACCGATCTGTACCAGATATTAATTAGTGTACATTTGCCTATCCCTGATGCCAGATCTGGCCCAGATACACTTTTTTTCATATGGGCTTGTACTGTCACCTCCCATACCTACCTCATACTCACTCCATTTGTACACGAGCCTGTGCTTTATCCTCTAGTGAATCTCATCGCCTTTGTCATCTTGACATTATGCCTAATTTTATTATTTTCTGTGAATTACTCAGTCAATGTCTGCATGTAAACTGATTCCCTCATCTATCTCCGAATACACACAATCATCCTTATACAATCTTACTACCTTACAACTCACTTCCTATCCCATGCCATTTGAGTAAGGCATGTGACTGTTATAAATGTTACAGTATAAACAAAACCCATCACTGCATATTTATCAAGTCAGAATTAAAATTTAATGTGTACTGATGACATCTAGCAGAATCAGAGCAAAGTCGTTTTATACCTACAAGACTACTACTTCGCTCTCTTAAGGTGGTTTGGACAGTTACTTAGATACGTTTACATCGTACAATAAAATGCACCTAACTTTTTCGTTTGTATTTTTGACAGTACGTTTATGAGGTCGTTTCGTAGTCGTTCTCTGCAACAAAGGAACCAGCACGTTGATAATTTTTGTTCTGCCAACGATGTACCCTATTTTCATCCTCTTGTAAGTTGTAATACTGAATGTGTGGAAAAATCCGAATTTACTTCAATCTTCTGTAAATATTTTAAAAACACATAAACATTACCTACAAACTGTTCAAATCAATTTATTTCGAATAAAATAAAAATTTTCCACACAGCTACGTGCGAAACCAATACATTTGATACAGTTGTTTACAATTCACAGTCTCCAGGTTACGTCATTTTCCGAAGATACCCGAACGACCCGAACAGGTTTTTGCCATTTTGAGACGACCTCTCCTTTATAGACCTTGGGTTCCGGTGGACCCATTGGGTCTGGCCGTGGTTCATGGTGCTGCTCTCAGAAAATTCAACGGAAAATTCAAATATGTTGCGTACTCACCATAAAATGAAACAATCAGCAACCTTTTTTAATGCTGATTCCCGGCACTTCCCCCATCTCAAAACAAAATGTTTTACAGTTTGTCAGAGCCGGGTAGAATAAACTAAAATAAAGAAAATTCCTAGAAAAAATTTTTAATGTTTACCTCATTTTTCAAATTATTTCGGTACTAAATGCAGCCAGGCAAAGCAATAGCTCAGTTAACAGTGTAATTTTCGAATTATTCAGCTTTAAAAATGCCATATTTTCAAACGCCGCCACAAACATTGAAAACGTGTTCTTATTGGCTAACACATTTATGACGTAGTCTTACTTGTTTTGGTTAGCCACCGCACGCCAGGCACTAATGTGTGTATTGAAATTTTTCAACGACTTACTAAACTAATAACATTTAGTGAACCCGGTTACGTAAAAGTTAATTCTGGGAATTCGCCCGTTGTTTAGGCATGCGTGGTTGTAGATTTGGTAGCCAACAACGAAGATTTATTTCACTTGAGTTGATTTTAAACGAGTGAAGACAGCAGTGTATTAGTAGGCCTAGCTCTCACTCACACATTGAGACATTTTAGTTGTAGGTTTGAATTTATGTACATTTAATTTAAATTCTAGAGAGATAATAACTTACTACGAATTCAGTTTAATGTTCAGATCCGATATATAATCGTAAGTTTAGGTTTGAAAGGTCAGACGAACGAAGTTTACATGCGTACAAAAAGTGAACCTATCGAGCTTATGTTTGTAATACGTTTAACCAAGCCTGGCACTGACTATGATCGACATTCTAGCTGCACGAATCGGTAAAATAACATGGCAGATCAATTTTTTTATTACAAGTACATTTTTTCTCTCAGTAATTTTTACGTTTCTCGTGAACGGCATTGAGAACTGTGCTGCCATCTCGGGGCAAGTTTCGCAAGACCCCGCCCACCCCTCGAATTTTCGGCCAATCACGGGTGTTTGAACTCACCTATTGGCTAATGACGTTGCCACATTCAGTGGAACAGCCAACACACTACAGCTGTAGAGATTTCGTTACAAACTGCACTCTATTGACTGCAATTTTTAACTTAAAAGAACTTATTTATTTTCTGCTAACCGTGTGATGTTGTACATAATACAGCATTACATATGTATACTGTATTTTTGTCGTTAATAACAGACTATTAGTTCTGTTCTTGAAGCTTAAACCATGCAGTTCGCCTCGATTTATCAGACGGTGCTGAAGTTGAGATTTTATTCCGAGTAAATTGCATTTTATTGCTGCGAAACGAACTATTATCCGCATTTATATCCTTCGAAGTTCATGCTATACTCGATTTTACCGCATAAACTACCTTATTTAACACAATTTCACGACTTGAACGTATGTTGCTGTCGTTTGTGTGTTACGTACATTTAAATGTACAGTATCGTGACGTTACAAGGAATTCAACATGGCCGTTCACGTTTTTGCCGCACAAAACAGACTGCTCATTTCATTTAAATTGTTCTGGAGTTACACATACGCAATGAAAGAAAGTATGGTACCGTTGTTCATTAAATTAGACGCACTTTTGAATAAAAATATAATTTAAAAATGGGAATTTTCATTATTGTTTGAAATATATATATATTCGCATGCATGCAAAAGTAAGTATATACTGTTATAACTGCCCAAGTCCTGTTCCAGTGGAGAAACTTGTATAACTATAATTTGTGTATGAAAAAAATTGCAGGATGTAACACATAATTATTAAAGATCGTGTAATGGTAAAACTGATATGTGTGGAAGGGTGTAGGAACTGTTTGTAACAGTTCAGTTGGCACGGAAACGGAGTTGGGACTGGTTGCAACAGTACAAAATTCGTTGGGCAAACATGTACATAACTAATAAAAGATGTAGTTAATGAGTCCGACATGTGGACTCAATCCAATAACTGTAATGCACAACAGGGCGAATGGCCCGGATTTTTAAAAGTACTTATTCCTATTGCAATTAGGCTGTAGGCCATAAATACATTTCCAAACAGTTTTAAGTAGATATGTTTTGTTTTGCAAACAATTAAATATGCCACCATGAAAAAGAAGTGTAGTGCGGAATCACTTTACAGTCCTAAACAAAAATTTGAATTGCCATATATTACTATTTATAAATCGGATAACTTTGCATTTTCAATTACAAAACTAGCAGTAGAGCACTTCAGTTCTAGTTCCTCTGTGGAGCCGGACCTGTAGTGCGAGTTTGACTTCATCAAAACATTTCCATGTATTTGGTTCCCTATCCGCCGGAACACGAAACTTCGTACATACACAACTTATCATTCCCCTCCCGCTCAATATAATTTCTACATTACGTTTCACAACCCCCCCTTCTCCCTCGCGTAGTCAATGGTCAATATTCCTCCTTCCTTTTTACCTTCCCCCTCATTTCCAAACCTGTTCAGTTCATTAGCAATTTGGTTCCAGTTCCGCTGTGGAGCTGGAGTTGATGCGTGAGTCAGATTTGACAGAAACAGTTCCAGCATACTTGGTTCGTGTTACCACTGTCGGGTCACGAAGCAGCGCATCCACAACCTACCTTTCCCTCCCCTCATAACTAATCACGCCCACTACATTTCTTGTCTCCTCATCTTTCCTCTCCGAACTCTATCGAATCACGCATCATAATCATGTCCCCATATCTTCGTTCCATCCGCCAGTTCGCCACCTGCCATTTCAGGTCCGAGCGGATTTGGTTCCATTTACAATGCGGCACTACATCCACCCAAGGTCAGTAGAAGGAAGGTCGTCCCAAAACGCAAAATTGCTGTCATTGGACAGTAGCGCATAACATAGCTCGGAGACCCGAACATGGCGGCATTTCGAATTATACGTGATTTAAATTGCTGTATTTCATAAAATACTTAATTGTGTTCGTCATTCTAACGATATATCTACATAGTGTCAATGGTGAAGTATGCAGTATATATGTTTGTTTTACTCTTTTGTTTTGATATTTTGCATACAAAACATACATTATTTAAATAAATCTTGGTAAACTGCAGGTTATAATAGGTTAAGGGACGTGCCTCGTACCATACAAACAGTGAGTTTTAAAGCTGTTTTATACTTTATGCGCCTACACGGAGTTATGTTGTGTTAGGCTATGGTTTTCGTTTTTAAAATAAAAACTGTTATGACAGTGTCAATACGAAGTTAATGCTGATTTTGCCGATAAACACAATTGGCTGCAGAACATTCCACATTCGGTAGGTTGCAAGTATTTTACGCCTTAGAACTTCCAAGTGATTGTCAACATTGGCTAAAGTAATTCAAGGGTGTATTTTTCAACAGTTTTTTATTTTTAAATATTTCGTCTAGTGTTTACCCGAGTCCCGACTCAAAGTAGTATCATACAAAGATATTACAAATTTCGCTTGGTTGCTTTGTGTTCCGAGCAATGAAAATTGCCTGGGCATAGGTTTTCTAGATGCATTAATTTATTCTTTGTTTTTCAATGTTCGGAGGAAATAAAAAATCCAGTGAAGGGGAAGAAGGTTAAAGAGTGTAATGTAAGCACATCTCTCAGGACTATTTTCTTTTGTAAATTTTCTAAAACTGTATGCTAAAATATATATCTTAATTATACTGACAGTTCATCATCAGCATTTCAAAATTTCAAGATTCTCGTAATTTACCTAATATGTTGAGTATTTCCACTACCACAGTCTAACACACTGAAATTGTTATTACTGAGATTTAAAAATATATATGTATATAATTTTAAATATTGACACACAGTAGGCCTACCTATTTGACAAATTCGTAAACCCTCCAGAATTCCTCTCTGTCATCATATTATGCTACAATGTGAATTTTTCTTCTCCATCCTAGTCCACACATTTTGGACCATCACACAGTTGTCCCTTCTATACAGTCAGTCAGCCTTACCTTCAACTTACCCCACCCTCCTCCATCATCATTTAATAGTCTAAACAGTCTCCCTAGTCTCTCAACCCTGTTCATGTCCTTTATAAAGGTCCACCTCATTTCCTCCAGCATCAGAGATAGCCTGACATTAGCTTCTCCTCTTTGACTTGCCACTGTTATCTCAACCTAACCATTACCCATTTGGCTGCCCTTCTCTGCACCATCACAACTTCCATGTGTGGGTCCCATACAGCAATAGCATATTCCATCACTGACCTAACCATTGTGCCATATACCTTCTCCTTCACCTCAGGGCTGACTCCATTTAGAACCCTTCCTGGAACACCCAGGGCCTATTTCCCCTTAGAACCTACTCTTTGTATTTATTTTTGTCCTCCAAAGATGTTTTGAAACACCATTGTAAGGTATTTGTCCTCTGAGGCAACACAGCATCTTGTTCTTCCCATTTAAAACCTTCCTCTCTCTCTTTTCTTTTTCTTCGTAAATCGTACTGCTTTGTCATTTTCACATTAACCATCATTTTACTTCTGATAGGCTATCTCCCTACCTGCTCATTACTCTCCTGCAACTTTTCTGTCCTACCGGCCTTTTCATGTAAGACAATCATCTTCAAACAGCATTAATTTGCTACCCACAACCACCTCCGTTGTTTACCGTAACTGAAAACAGCAGGCAGGGGGGGGGGGCATTACACTTCCCTGTGGAAGCCCAGATGTTACCCTTCCTTCATGTGAAAAAACATCCTCTACTTTCACCCTCTTTCTCTTTTCTCGCAATAAATCACTGATGATTACACCTCACCACCTTCATGTTCTCAAGGACAAGAAGTACTGAGAGTATTGCACACCTTTGCTAAACAATAATGAAATACTAGCAAAATATTTACGTATCCAAAAAAACCTGGATAGAATTGCCTAACATGTTAAAGTACGAAAAGTGCATGCTTTTGAAAAGAGATAATGTTAAAGAAATGCATCATTTTGCAAACAGTCAATTCACAAAGATTGAAAAAATATTATTCTGTACATTTGTAACAACTTCAATATAATCTGCATGTTCGCGTGAGAATGTGTGTGCAACTAACATTTTTCAGGAAACTAATTTGCTAGGTTTGACTCAACAACTGCCTTTTTTTAAACATGCAAACTCCAACAAGTCTTTTAATAAGCTAGCATAAACACAAATTTACAGCATGCAAACTAGAAAAAGGTACTTAAAATTACAGCTGTTGGTGATGAGCTTGGTGTTGTATTCATATGAAAAATTTGATAGACAATTCTGTTTGATTGAGAGGGGTCACTAATAAGATTTTGTCTGCAAGTCCAGAGTTTTTGCATTTACAGTGAAACCTCGTTATAAAGAGTACAGCTACATACCACCACCTTCACTTTAACAATAACATGTATGTGCGATATCTCTCTTCAATACATGTAAATTGTCTGAATACAACAAAAATATTCCATAAAATGTTTTTGCGGCAATTCACAGCAAGTTGTTATAAAGTGATTCCAACGTACCTATAACTTAGTAAATAATTGTTCTGGAAATATAGCATAGTTTGTAATACACATCCTAGCATCTGCTATGGAATGCAATAGTATTGTACTGTTGAAAATATAATTTGTTAGATATTGGACTACAACAACCACAATCACAACCTAGAAGAGTGCAAGCTCTGGAATCAACTATTTCTCACTCACCACTTACCTCATGGCATTAAGTTCAGGGCTCTCTACTCTTAACTACCATATATCTTTCCCTTGAGAAATTCTTATTAACAAAACTGCATTTTTCTGGTCAAATTATAACAACTCTAATCCCTGAATTTTGTTGATATATAACTTATATTTACTGTAATTTGTTGACTTCTGTAGGCAATTAAGATTGTGGATTTTATTGTGCTTAACATTGTTGTTTGTCAGATTAGCAGAAACAAAATTGTTGACTTTAAATATGTGAGAAACTCCTACAATATTTAAAAAAAATTGGTCTCCTGAAAACACAACTAAAATAAAAATGTTTGAAAATTCATTAGAACGTGTAATAATTTGCAGGAACAGTGTGTTCTTGTCACAAAATATTTTGACACAGCAAGCCTCTTCACTCAGCTATAAACGTCAGTCATGACTACTACAGGGACAGAATTCAAACCCAGTAACCCAAAAACATGCAAGACCTTGAAATGAAATTTGCAACAAACTCATTTTTTTCATTCAACAAAGAAAGTAATAGGGGTAATGTTTCCACAGATAGGGTCAAAAGTAGAGACATCATTTGATAACACAGAGATGTGAATATTTTTACATAACTGTCTGTACTACAAGAGTACATACATTAACATAAACAGGGAAATAACTGCATCAGACAATCTTACATTCTGTTGTCACACTTTGGACTGAATTCGTTAAACCAGTAAAACTAAGTGAAAAAAATTTACCAAATTTACATAATCACTTTAATGACGTGAAACAATACCATGCAGGACATCTACGATTCATAACAGCCTTTAAAAAAGAGTCTTGGTAATAACCGAAATATTGTTTTACGAGCAGTTAAGGAATTTGACAAGACAGTTAAAAAAATCTTTTTTAAGGGTGAACCTACATTTTATGTTGTAATTATGAGAAGTACACTATCAGTTTAATGCATAAAAAAATTAAAGTAAATTATTAAAAAATAAGTCCATAAGTAAATATCGTAAAAAACGAGTAGGCCTACACTTGTTCCAGTACTTTATTTTTATTTAGTTATAAGTTATGTACAATAATTAAGTTAAGAAAAAATATTCATAAATTCATTGTATGTGTCTCTTTAGTTACTGTACACCATCATGTAACACTATTCAGTAATGTTAGACCATTTAATGGAGCTACATTTGACTGATATTGCTTGCGACTAAAGTAGTTTCGTACACACAGACACATCACACAAGCAGCAAGTCATATCAACAGCAAATGTAACCCTGACAAAAACTATACAACAATGTGCAATCCTAAAAACACTTTAACACAGTAATTACAGTAGGTTTACTAGCATGGAGGCTCCAATTTTTTTGAACACAACATTATTTTTCAGAAAAAGAAAAAATCACATTGTTTGATTTTATGCAAAGAAAATTAATGAATTAAGGTGTATTGCAAAAACAAATTTTAACTATTTTTAAAAATGAGATTTACAGGTCTAACTATTGCCCTAACATATTTTCAATAAACCATACCGAGTAGACCTATAGTGTAAATCTGACACAAAATCCAGTACGCCATATTCACACATGACTAAGTAACCTGATTATGTATTTGAAGTACGTTTCGTTTATTGAATACAACAACAAAAGTATAATCTCATCCCTGCAAACCCATAAATGAGCATGAAAATGACAACTGGATTAACAATATGCATTCTTTCAAAAATAAAATATGTGATCGTAAAAATTTCTGTCATTTATTGCTCCCACATTATAAGACACAAAATACTAGGGCCTACACAGAAAAAAACTGCAGCACAACATTTAACAGATAATTTTCAAATTTTTAATATCTGTGTACAACTATCACTATAAGGATTTTTAACATAAATGCAGCTACACTATCACCATTTTAGATGCTGTTTAACATGGCCTAATATTGAATTTGCCCACTCTTCATTGCAATGTGTTTGTGTCCCAGGTTGAAAACTTGACACTTTCTCTGAGCTGGTGTAATTATTGCCGTTTAATTGTACAACAATTACTTCATCACATTTATGGACAACTGAAGTTTTTCCTACCAGGTTAGGATTTGCTGTTATTTTATTTATTTAGCTTATAGCACATAACTGACACAACAATTAGTTCATCTGATGAGAGGGGGAGAAAAAATAAAGTAATAGCTCTAAATCGAGTTGTTTCAGCACTTGAATTGCATCTTGCGTAATTACATTATACTGAAGAATTGTCTACGTAGGCACTCTTGTAAGTGATGTGATGCGTGGTCTGGAAGGCTCATGTTGCATTCCCCACTTGTGTAACGTAACACCACGTCTTCTGTTACCAGTACAGATCCAGGTTCTGTGTGGAGTGTTGAATCCATGAGGCAGAATGTTAGATTCAATCAATGAATACCATGTTGGATTTACTGTGTTATGTAGTGAGGAAATTGCATTTTTCACAAGTACCTGAAACAATACTCAAAATAATAAATCACAGGAAAACCAGAAATAAGTTGTGTAACATATGCCTACAAATATTAAGTCAGTCTCATATAACATTTTCCGTATTTTGACAGTTCACTTCAGAGAAGTGTGTCTGTAAATAGGCTTGCAGAGACATTGCTTTTCCAGGTAGCCAGGTAGGTTTAAAGCTCCAAACGATGGAACTGCCAGGAAAACTTCTCAGAACAGAAATGTCAAAATATGTAAAAGTTACACGAGAGATACTATAAAACATTTAAAGGCAGATTCACAAACACCATTTAAGTAAATCTATGTACGAAACTTAACTGTGCGGTCTACCACATTTTTCATCGCCAGTTTTTTTATTTTTTATTTATACAAGATATTTTTTTAGACCCAAAATGTAACTAAATTTGGCTTTTATGAAATTTCTTTATCTCTCATAGTTTTTGATTAATGGCTTGTTAAAGTCATATTTTGCATGTTTCAGTTTTAATGACTACACTAAAACCAACTGCTATACCAAAATCAAAAAATTCACAGTGGATTAAGACATTGCAGGCCACAATGCCATGCTCATAAAAATAAAGAATAAAAATTATTTGTATTTTAAAAAAATGCTGGAACTAAAAATAAAAATTGAAAAAACTCAATAATATTTATTATTTATTTTATGAGCATGATATTGTAGCCTGCAATGTTTTTATCCACTGTGATTTTCTTTTAGTTTGGTATATCAGTTGGTTCAAGTGTAGTCCTTAAAATGGAAACATGCAAAATATGGTCGAAGGTGTCAAGTTTCTTGTACCTTTCACACCAACCTCTAAGTTTACGAAAATCTGTAAACCGTGTCGTAAGGTGGTTGCTGAAATCTGCAACCAGCCCTTACCTGAAGAGATCCAAGAAGATCGAAACACGGGTATGTCATTCTTATCCTTGGACGGCCTTACGGTTAGGATAAGAATTGGGATTTAACCAATTGCTATATTCCCACCGTAGCGGGTGGTGTATCGAGCGGAGCTCACTACGTCCTAAAGATATACCCATGAACATGAAATTACCAGCTGTTTGGTCTCCGACGGATTCTCACCTCTAACGGGGGTGGTTTCCGAGTTGTTGAGTCCCAAACGGTCAGGGTATCAGTATATTGCTGGTCTTCCTGTACCGTTATGCTTTGTCATGTTCGTTTCGACTTCAGAGATGGTTCTGCATCTCATAGTCTCATCAGGTGTGCAATTTAGCACACTACGATGTGTGACTGATCTCTGAAAAACAGAGGTACACTATTTCTTGTTAAACTGTGTTTCTTGGCGGTATGTGATTGAAGGTGTCAAGTTTCTTGTACCTTTCACGCCAACCTCTAAGTTTACGAAAATCTGTAAACCGTGATTTTCGTAAACTTAGAGGTTGGCGTGAGAAAGGTACAAGAAACTTGACACCTTCGATCACATACCGCCAAGAAACACAGTTTAACAATGCAAAATAGGACTTTAACAAGTCATTAAGCGACAACTATGAGATAAAAAAGTTTCATAAGAGCTAAATTTTGTCACATTTTGTGTCTAAAAGAAGAAAAAAAAATATCTGGTACCATAAAAGAAATGGTGACGACAATTGCGGTAGACCGCGTTAAGAGGAGTCCGTGACTGGTACGTAGATGGCGTTGCAGCATGTCACGCGTATTCTTTTTTAACGCAAAGCTATTGAACTTATATTATGTTCAACTATGGAAAGAATACACACAGAAACCATTCTTCTATGTTTTCAAGTATTTAGTACTGTACACTTGTTAGAAACATGATTTTTGATCAAAATGGAAAAAACAGGTATTTTAGACTTCTGTAACTCCGAAAATATTATCTGAATTCGTGAAGTGCAAAGCAAGTGGCATGCGTTGGTTTTTACTGCATACTATTAAAAATAAAATGTTGTGGTCACCGTTCTTAAAGTCCTGTAGGAAAGACTACAACAAAAACCTTGCGCGCCAAAGTGGCGTGCCGCAAATAGAAGCTATGATCTTTGAACGATTCTTACAATGGGTTGGTATTATGTATAGAACCGATATCATGGACATACGCCATTGCTTGCGAATGTTGCTGTCTTGCAGAAAACATCCACAATAAAACGAAAAACAACAACAAAAACCAACAAAGAAAAGTCGAGCGTTAGCTGTTGTCAACAAACAAATAATATACATAAAGTCCTAGAGAGGGACATAGTCGTAGCCACAAAGTGGAACAGATAAAAAACAAACAACAACAAAAAATTCAAAAAATTAATTCCTAGCTGGAATATAGTCGTGTGATGAAAGACGACACAACAAAAACGAACGAGAATACAGAAAAGAGACTTATGAAAACAGGTAATATACAGAAAAACACAACGAAGGAAAAAACAGGGGTCTTATATAGGAAAAATGCCTACTTATAGCTCAGCCAATGAGAGTGCAGCTGCCTCCTAATTGGTCGCGCAGCTTGTAATGGGAGATTATGCAGTGAAAAATGTATCCAGTTCTATAGTTTTACAAAGCTGTAAGTTTAAAGAACAAAATATATATTCATTATTATTAATTGTGTGTATTTAAAG
>PNEQ01002701.1:1656-19409 GCA_003012365.1 Medauroidea extradentata | reverse complement strand
GAGTTAGGTTTTCGCCGCATTGCGTCATTCAGTTTGTTTTTCCGTTGTGTAATGAATATGGGTTTCTGATAAACACATTCAACGTCGTCGTTCACTGCAGTATGTTGAACGGAATTTTAATTCTTGAGTTGCGTGTGTCGTGTGTTTTTTTAGTGACGGTTTTAATTTAAAAGTTCGAATATACTGTGCATGGATTTACAAGATTCGTAACGGTAATTAATAGCGCCGTTAGAGTAGACACAGAGAAACCAGTGTTTTAAGACGTTTACTCGCAGGTATTTATAACTAAGATTACTACTGAGTATAGCATGTATTCAGCCCCCGTGCATTTAATGAGTACATATTGTAGCTAAAATTTATCGGAGCAAGTTAACGTAAATGTAAACATTGTACAAGACTATGTAAATAAAAGCACGTGGCAATGTTGATGTTTACATGTAGCGGAAAGATATAAACTGGCAGAAAATAGAAATTAATCAGGGCTTTTTTTAGTGCTCACTTTATTCCGAATTACCTATAGGCCTACCATAAAATGTAAGTTTGTTTAATAGTCTACAACTGGAAACTTAAACTAGGCCTATACGGCTTTATGATCTGACAGTACAGAACCAAATTAAAGGCAACACGAGAAATAATTGTAATAATTCTTGCATGAATTAGCCTATTTTAATTATTATTAAAGTTTAAATATGTTTGCTTGCACTGTGATAAGCTCTTGCAACTTCAGTTTGCAGTAACCAAATAAGCTACTATTATTTAATCTTTTTAGATGTCGGGTAGAAAACATAAGTTGCCCATACATGTTTGTTTATTTCTGGTAACGCCATTAAATGTTACAATTTTGATTAAATTTAGAAAAATATACAAGAAAAAGTTAAATTTTAAATAATTGTATTAACATAATATCTGTAGAGTAGGCTATCCATTGCTGTAATTTGAAATAATTCCATTAACATTGCCCACCTAACCCTAGTAAGATCAATGTGCAGCTAGTATTGAAAATAAGTTATCTGTCTGAGATCTAAAAAATAATCTCAAGAAAATCTCAACACACTTTAAATGTTATTGCAATCATAATATACCTTTACTGTTGACATGTTTTGATTGTCAGCTGGAAAGCACATGGTGGTGGAAGGATACATAATGTTTTGTTTACATTTCCCTACTTTTTATGATCTGTCAAATAATGGAATTCTTATACGGTATGGACAATATGTCTGCTGAAGACCAATGCCTATGTATCTACTTACTTGGATGTTACAGATGTGTTGAAAATTAAAATGTACACCCTACTTTTCTCTCACTTTGTTATAATATTTATGGCAAGTGCACAGTGGATACTTTGTATTGTACTCTACCATTATCAGAAATTGTCAGTCTATAGCCTTTATATCAGGATGGAGTTGCTTGTTAGAAATGTATTCACTAGAATATCTGTACAGTAACTGAAATAAATGGAAAGTTGTGATGTTTTTAAAATTATTTTAAATATAAACATTAAAAATAATATAACTGATGACATTGCTTAATACATTGTTCCACTACAGAAAATCTCAGTTTGGAAACGCAGAATCAAACTTGTCTACGCTCGCCAACGACGACCCACACTCACTCGAGCCACTCTTCTATGCAAGACTTGCAGAAGCGATGGCCACATGATGTCAACATGGCTTCCTCTAGGCAGTGCAGACATATCGGACACTCGAACCTGGCTTCCAGCTGCGAGTCCTCGCTTGGGTTTGGCTGAGAACACACGAACATGTAACAGTTCTATCTCTGGCACAGAAACAAAGATCAGGTTACAACATTCTGTAACACAGGTTAAGTTACAAGAAAATAACTAAAGTTTTCAACAGCTAAAACATCTTGCATACATGCTGGGCATTCGCCGCCGAGTAACTTGGTGACAATGTAAGGTTGTATGTAACATTTTGGGACATACTCTTATTTAGAAGATGTCAGTTGGTATACACATATTTATATAAATTATTATATCAATAGTATACTGTCTAATTTTCCAAAAAAAGTTAGCTACCTATAGAAGATGTAATTTATCATTACCAATTATTAGGAAATCCAGTGTAGTTGTTACCATTCTGAGTTATACATGTAACTCTAAAACATCTTTATATTGGTTTTGTTAATCATTATACAGGTTGTCCCAGGAGGAGAGGCAATATTCTGGGAGAAGATAGTACTGGTCATTGTTATCGTAAAGTTCATATGAACATGGGGTCAATATGGGACGGTTGTCGAGATATCCATATTTAATTGTAAACATTAATAACCTCTAAAATTACTGTTACTGTTTTATTTACGGTTATGTTCCTTGATTCAGTTATAGTTACATATGAATAACATACTAATTTTAAATTTCAATAGTTGTAATAACAAGTTTACAATACACAACCATATTGTTTCATGTCATGCCATTTTTGGTCCAGTGCCAATGCTTTCACAACAAGTTCTCAAAGATCCCACCATTGACCTCAATGCATTTGTCAACTCGCTAAAAGAAGATGACGCGTAGCCCGTCGAAGATCATCGTGACGTTCCCGTACGACAGCAACAGAATCCATTAAACAAGCGAGTAGTTCACTTCTGTAGACTTCACACTTCACCCAACCTCATAAATAATCATCTAAGGGGTTGAAGTGGGGATACTTCGGTGGCCAGGAAATAGCACTACAAAGACTAATCCATCGATCAGGAAATGTAAATGGAAATGATCCTTCACCTGTGCCAATAATGAGAGGGCAACATCATGCCGGAGGTTCGCAAGACGTGTGTAGCCAGAGTAGTTCAGGTAATGTATACTGCAAAAATTGTAGGTACCATGCCCTATTCATATGATCGTCGAAAACATGGGCACTATCAGCCAGTCATCCAACATACCACACCACACATTGAGATACGTTCTTGAAAATTTGTGTCTAGAGCCAAATGTGATTTGAAGAATGCAAAAGATTGATGGTGGAATCATTTAAAACTTATTGTGAAAGCATTGGCACTGGACCGAAAATGACATGTTTGGGTATTGTAATCTTGTTATTACAGCTATAGAAAAAAAACATTAGTGAATTATTCATTATGTATTTCAATATATTTGTAACTGAAGCAAGGAACATAACTGCGAACAAAATAATAACAGTAATTATAGTGCATATCAATGTTTACATTCAAATGGAGCTATCTCAACAACCATCCCATATTGACCCCGTGTTCAAAATGACGTTTTTGATCACAATGCCCAGTACTATCACCTTCCAGAAAATTGTCCTTTCCTCCCGAGACAACCTGTATAATTCAAAGACTACGGTAATTAATTTTTATATTAGAAATGGTTAGCAAATTTAACTAACTGGAAGAAATGCTCTTGTAGCAAAACTGTTTGGTGTCAATAACATACAATGTCAATGTCATAAAATATTGTTCAAGGAACATAAAGCCTCATAAAATTGGGATCTACGAGAGTTCTAAAATTCCCAGAAAAATTGGTGAAAGGAAAAAGGGGAAAAAAATCACATTTTTTTCCAAATTTTCTGGAAAAATTTCTTTAAAATCATTGTGAAATTATACTAAACCTGTGGTGGCTAAATAATATATAGTAATTTATATAAGGCCAATAAAATAAGGAGAAAAGCGGAGAACTGGACTATCTGATTCATTCTGGATGTTTTACTAACTAGCAAGGTGTATGAATGTGGAAAGAAGACAATTAAGAGAACTTTACAGTACAGATAAGGGGAACTACAGAAGCATCACATTATTGTAATTTAAGTAACTTGATTACTAGTAACCAGGAACACATATACACACACACACCATCGTAAGTCATAACTGAACACCTGGCAAACAGCATTCAGTGTCAAATTTCACATGTCAATTATGAGTCTGAAAAAAAAAAATGGCAAATCAAAGTTGATAAATGGAAAACAACAGCAAAGTACACCACTTAGCCAGTTGATGCAAGCAGCAAGAAAATTAATAATTATCTTAGTGAGTTACTTGAGAATTTGAACTACAAAGGTTTTTTTTTAATCGAAACTGTTTTCCTGGCAGAGATTGTAAGTCGTGTATGAGTATGTGTTTGACAACTATTTCTGGTTAATTCATGTGCATATTGTTTATTTAACTGTACCAACTTTATTGTTGTTCTTTTTAAAACTTTGTGTTACATTTACTGATTACTTCATTTTCGTGGTACTGGTAGGTTACTATGTGTATCGGCAGATAGGCTCGAATGTAAATACACTTAACATCCAGATATGTAATTCAGAAATCGCAAGATTATTTCTATTGTATTTTTTTTTTAATTTCCTGTTATTTCACCTTGGTAGAAAAAAATAAAATTTTTCCCATTTTCACATGAAAGGGGAAAAAAACAATTTTTATGTTTTTTTTTTTTTTTTGAAGCTTCAGAACCCTAGGACCTACCGTAACAAAAATATTCTAAAACACTGAAGAAAATATTTTTTAAAAATTTAATTCAACTTCCGGTCAAACTTACAATTGAACTTTCCTGAGCACAATCAACGCGACCCTCATTTAGACTCATTTTGTTTGTTAGCAAGCTACAGCCGACACTCCTCGGTCCTTTCCTCAGACGACTTGAGGCATTCACTGAAACAAACACAAAATATATTGATTTAAAATGATAAGACATTGCACAAATAAAATCAGCATGTTTCCATAAACAACACAAAACCATAAGTTAGTCATGTTCTAATTATTACATTATTTCTGAAGTCTAATTGCACTTAGGGTGAAATAACTGTAAAACAAATAGTATATATAGGCTACTGTACTTGGCTTGTATGTTTATCTGTGATAAAAACATTTACGATGGTGTAGTGGTACAGTAGTAAAATGATATTGATAAATTTTACAGACAGCATTTGTGTAAAGACCATGAAAGAAACCGACTATAATAGTGAAATGGCGATTCACATATTTTTGCCAGAGTTTCAAGAGCATATTTGGTTTCGTTATAAACTAAGTTACTTTTAGCCTCAAGCCAGATTGGATCAGTCATTACTTTACACATGGACATGAATTAGGAGAGAAATCTGCCATGACCTATGTTATGGAGCAATCCCAACATTTACCTGGAGAAACTTTGGGAAAATATTGAAAAACCAAATCAATATGGGCAGAGCCAGGGATCAAACACGGGTCCTCCCAAATGAAAGTAAAGTTTGTTACTGTTGTGCCACCTCGCTCGTTGAGTGGTCTTGTTATCAGGGGCATATAACCCAAGAGAATACTGGGGGACTTGTTAGATAGGGAAACAGCTGGCTGTTAGGAGGGGGTTACGGCAGAGCAGCATAGCTGTACATAGTAATCAATGTGCGATAGGTGTTCCGAAACACAGCTTACTGAGGAAGATTCCACCATGGGGCATGATTTTGTCAAAGAAGAAGGGGGCAAACAAAGTGGAATTACTGGAAAGCTTCTGGAGTAACATGAGGGAAATGGGACAGTTGTGGTCGCAGTGGAGACATGGCTGAGTGAGGATGAGCCGCAAGCAGGACACGTTTCGGTTTACTATCTTTAGAAGAGACAGAGATGAAAGAGGGTGTGGAATAATGGTCTGTCTAAAAGAGGGACTGGAGGAATCAGTAGTATGGGTCAGCAAAGAAGTAGAATGGATGGAAATTGCAGTGAGCGGAGGCGGTAGGAAGATAACTTTACTGGCAGTGTATATAGGCCACCAGGACAAGGAGGGCAGGCAAGAGAAGTAGCCAAAGTGAGGGTTGATAGGTTGAGGGACAGACAATGGGTAAATTACTGCAGGGGATCTGAATATGCCGAGTGTGCCGTGGGAGGAGGGCGCAGAGGGAATGGGCAACATTATGCAGAGAATGGCAGCACAATTATCTAATAGGGGCTTAGTCCAGGCAGTGGAAACACCCGCGAGGAGAAATTAAGGGAGCGTTGGGTCAATGCTGAATGTGGAGTTGGTCGGACCTGGGAGTGTGGTAGTTGGTGCACCTGTTTTGGACGGAATCAGTGACCATGACATTCCAGTTGTGGAACTCGAGGTAGAGAGGACCAGAGTTGAACCAACTGAAGATGGGTTGTATGGCAGTTAGGACGCGTGGTAACAGGATGGGGGGCAGAAATCTTCTTGAGAGAAAGATTTGAAGCGTGGGTCAAAAAGTGAGAAGTATTGAAAGCTTGTGGAGAGAATTTAGAATGATAGTGAAGTTAATGTAGGAAAACTTTGTTCCCCAGAAAGGAATAAGCCCTAGGGGGGATCCAATGTACTATGGACAGGAAATTAGGAGACTGAAGAGGAAATGCAAGCAATAGTATGCCAAAAGGAGTAGGGAAGGGATGACAAGAAATAAGGAATTGATGAAACATAAGGGAAGGGAGCTGGAATGTAGAATACTAAAGCAGGGAGAGGATAAGGGAAGGCCTGGCAGCTACAGGCCAATGAGTCTAACATCAAATACAGGAAAGATAATGGAGAGATTGGTAATCAAGTATATAGTTCAGGTTATGGATGAGAAGAATTGGCTACAGGGGATGAAGGGAAGCAGATTGATGCCTGCATCATTGATTTTGAAAAGGCCTTCAACAAGGTGTCCCATTTTACTTTGATGAGAAAATTGGACAAACTACTAAAAGAAAAGTGGGTGGTGGAATGGATGGGCGACTTCCTCCAAGGGCGGAGGCAGAGGGTGAAAGTTGGGGAGTCATTGTCAGCGGAAGGCGAGGTGACATCAGGGGTGCCACAGGGAAGTGTGCTTGGTCAGGTGTTGGTCACCATTATGGTGAATGATATGGGTATTGGGATTAGGGGCAAAATAAGATTGTTTGCAGATTATTGTTTTTTATACTCAGTTGTAGACAGTGGGGTCAACTTGCAGGCAGACATTGACAGGCTGTGTTTGTGGCCTGATGAACACAAGAGGAAGATCAATGTTTGTAAGACTAAGTTAGTTAGGTTTACCAGGAAGAGAGTGAGAAGCAGAGTCATTTACAGATGGGATGGGTAAGAGATAGATGATGCCACACAATATAAGTATCTAGGAGTTGCGCTGCAAAGTGAGTTTAGGTAGATAAAACAGGTGGAGAGGGTGGTTATGAAGGGGAGAAGATCTTTAGGTTTGCTGGGAAGGATACTGAATGGAGCTAGCTCTGAGGTGAAGTAACAGGCATACAGTACAATGGTACAGCTTATGCTGGAGTACGCTGTGGCAGTGTAGGACCCGTATGTGGAAGTTAAAGTGCAGAAAATGGAAAGTGTGCAGAGAAGGGTACGTGGAGAAGACAGAGGCAGGATGGAGTATACATTGAAGGGCAGAAGCAGGGTTGAAAGACTAGTCAAGATGTACAGAATTTTTAATGGAGAGGGAGGATTGGGAGGGTTACATTGTCACTTAACTAAGAGAGTGTATAGAGGGAGAGGACGCAACAGCCAGAAGACTGAGAGGGTGTGGAGGAGAACGGAGTGGGGTAAGCAGTCTATGATTGTGAGGTCGGTGAGGAAATGGAATGTTCTGCAGGATGACTTGGTGACGGTGAAGGACGTTGGTAGGTTCTGGAAAGTTTTGAAGAGGGTTTTCTAGAGAGGTGGGAATGTGTGTTCTCGCCAGCGGGCGGCAGCACAATCGAGAGTTATTATCATCATCCATCAGTACTTCAATTTTTCTTATCAAGATTCCATGGGGAACTTTGTCAAAGGCCTTCCCGAAGTCTATAAAGCAGGAATCCACCTGCTTCCACTCCTCAAATAAAACATTTGAGGTTATAATTTTGAAGTAGCAATTAATGATTGACAACGCTGCTCAAAATACAATGAAATATACTTACATAACAGTATATCTTTTTCTCAGGTTCTTTGGTCTAGTCTAAAGACAGTTCATCATACTCTTACAGAAGAAATAATTAAGTATCATAAACATCACAATCCTCAGGTAGGCAAAAAGGTTTTACAGTTTACCATAGAAAAGGAAGTAGTTACAGTTTACTCAACAAAACGTGTATACGGAAACCTTACTCGATTTACTTTGTTAAGTAGATATCACTCAAATGGGCGAACGAAAACAATGTTTGAGTACAATTTTGCGGTCCGGAATCCGTACCTACATAATGGAAACAGTCTTTAGAATGCTTGCTAAAGTTTATGTTCAATTCCATAGCTTAAATAAGCCTTATGGCTGTACATTCTCTCTTATAGGCCAATTATAAAGCAGTAATATTTGTTTACACACAACGACATCGTGAGAACTGCAGTAGTTACAGTAACATTGTTTTGAACGTTTTGTAATGTTATTTATAATTTTATATAAGGTTTTACAGTTTTGTGCTGTGCGTTAGATTTTTAGAATGGCTGCCCTACTAAAGAAACGTGCTCTTGCTGAATACAGCCAAACTGTTCAGGTTAGATTTACACTAATACTTTCTTTTTGTTACACTAGGCCTATACAGTAGCTAGCATTCTGGACAAATATCAAGTTTAGCTTTCAATGGAAAAATCATTCAAATATTTAATATATGCAATGTTTAACACACAATTAACCAAAATGTTTCAGAGATAACTTAACTTAACCTAGGCTGACCTAACTTTAACTTTTTTTTTTTTTTTTTAATGCATTCCATCGTGGCAAGAGCCATTAGGCTATGGAACATGTGAAGAGTAACTACTTAACCTATATCGAATCACCGGTTAGTTTTGGTGATATGTTTGACTAACAAAAAAATGGTTCTAGAGTTGTTTAACTAGTCCTATGTAAAAATGTTTGGATTGGTTATGCAGTGTTCTCCCCAGCAAAAATTTATAGCGGGGTGGTTCACAGGACCAGCTGGGTGCATCATGGAATAAGGTTGATGTTGTTGATGGGAATATGTCTGTTTCTTAGCCGGGTGGCAGAGAAAACTAGCCGGGTGGGCCGCCCAGCAAAATAGGCCTGGGGAGAACATTTTTATGTTAGATTAGGTTAGGTCAGGTAACCTTTATATTGTATATATCTTCAGCCATATTTACCTACAAGGGATCAAGTGATAAAGTGGAAAAGCGGTAGTATAGCAGGAGCCAGGGAATGTATGAAGCAGATGGGCAGGGAACTAGAAAGTAAAATCAAGCTGGCAAAAAATGATTATTTCGGTAACATAATGGATGAAGGAAAGAGCTAGGAATGGGGAAGTTAGTTTAGCTATCTTGAGCAAGTGAGGGGCGGAGGAGAGGAAATTCCACCATTGAAAGAAGCGGATGGTTGGACAGCTACAGATAACAAAGATAAGGCAGAAATGTTACAAAATCATTATTTGTCGGTGTTCGAAGTTAAGGAGGAGTGGAACAAGGAAACCAACTGTGTCGCTGGGTTGTGTAAGTTTAAAATCTGTGAGCGGAAAATAAAAATAGTATTAAAGGAGTTGAAGAATAATAAGGCAGTTGGACCAGATGGCATTGGGAATGGAACACTTAAGTTTGGTGGGGTAGAGCTGGCTAGATATCTTGTAGAGTTGTTTGGGAGATCATTAGAGCTGGGAAAGTTGCCGCTGGAATGGAAAGAGGCAACAGTTGTTCCTATATACAAACAAGGGGAGGATAAAGGGAGGCCTGGCAGTCACAGGCCTGTGAATCTCACATCGAGTACAGGGAAGGTAATGGAGAGATTAGTAGTGCAATACATGGTTAACGTTATGAACGAGAAGAATTGGCTTCAGGAGAACCAACATGGCTTTAGAAAGGGTTACTCATGTAAGACTCAGCTGGCAGGTTTGTTGGAGGATGTAGTGCAGGCAGTCGATGCGGGGAAGCAGGTAGATGTTTGCTTAATAGACTTTGAAAAGGCATTTGACAAGGTGTCTCAGGGGAAGTTGATGGACAAGTTAGACCAGCTGCTAGACGACAAGTCTTTGGTGAAATGGATTAGGAACTTCCTCAGGGGGCGTAGGCAGAGAGTGAAAGTAGGGGAAGGAATGTCAGAGGAGGGAGAGGTGACATTAGGAGTGCCGCAGGGAAGTGTGTTGGGTGCTCTGTTATTCACCATAATGGTGAATGACATGGGACTCAAGATTACAGGAAAAATAAGATTGTTTGCAGATGACTGTATGCTGTACACAGAGGTGGGCAGTAGAAACAACTTGCAAGCAGATATTGATAGGCTGTGGTCTTGGACAGAGGAGAACAGAATGAAGATTAATGTTCGCAAGACTAAGTTGGTGAGGTTTACTAGGAAGAGAATGATGAGCAGTTGTGTACAGATGGAATGGGCAGGAAATAGAGGAAGCTGCGGAATATAGGTACCTAGCGGTTGTGTTGAAGGCTGACCTGAGGTGGAGAGAGTAGTTAAAAAGGATAGAAGGGCTTTGGGCCTACTAGGAAGGGTGTTGAAGGGAGTTAGTGGTGAAGTGAAGGAGAAGGTATATTTCACAATGGTTCGGCCAGTGTTGGAATACGCAGTCGCAGAGTGGGATCCATATGTGGAGGTGGAAGTACAAGAACTAGAGAAGGTGCAGAGAAGGGCAGCTAGATGGGTAATGAATGAATGGAAAATGCAGAGATACGATGGTGAGGAAGAAAGGAACTTTAGACCTACAGTGATGATGCAGGAAATGGGATGGAAGCCACTGAAGGACAGGAGGATAATAGAATGATTGGTCAGAATGTACAAGGTAATGAATGGTGAAGGTGGGTGGGAAGGATGGCTCTGCAGGCTTACAATGGGATCATGCAAGGGGAGAGGAACCAACAGTGAAGAAATTCAGAGGGTGTGGAGGAGAACGGAGAAGGGTAGACAGTCTATGCTTGTAAGAATGGCAAGGGAGTGGAATGTCCTGCAAAATGAGTTGGTTACTGTGAGAGGAGCTGGAAGGTTTAGTAGGAAGGGACTGGAGGGCTGGTAATGTAGGGATGGGGAGGAGTCCACTCGCCACTGGGCGGCAGCTCAATTGCGAGGATAACTTATTAGGCTATGTTACTATTATTATGATAGAAGGCATTCCAGAATAAAAGGCTAGGTTATGTGAGCTAAACAAATTTATTTTTTTTTTTTTTTTGTGAAGTAGCAGTTCTAACCGCTGTAGAACCATTTTTCATTTTGATCAGTATACTATCAGTAGCTACTCTTCACACGTACTGATTTGGTATGGTTAGGTTTGCTATATATTAGCTATTATGTGTTAAAAAATACTAAATTTTTACATTGGTAGCTAAACTTTAAATTTAGGCCACTTGTTTTCTATAGGCCTAGATAAAATAAATTTTGGAAACATTTTAAATAGTAGTGGTTTTGCGAGTCTTCCTGGAATCACAATAATGCGATGGATGTGATGCAAAAATGTGTAATATATCACCTGCCAGCGAATCTGCGTCATTGTTGTTGCTCTGATGTCACAGTAGCCTTGACCATTATTGGCTGACAAATTTGTTATTCATGTCATGTCTTGCAGTATTGTTATGTTCTGCACGGGCATTGAAGAAACTTGCACTGTGGGAATTATTATCAGTAGTAATACTAATAATACTTTTGCTACCAATTAATTGTGTAACAACCTGGTGGCAATCTTCAACACCTTTCCCCATACCTTACTGAATCTTTCCAACTCATCAGTAAATTAGACCCCTCCTTCCTTAGTCCTTGCCAGCTGCCTTTGCCTTATATCCATTTATCCCCTCACTCACCTCACTGCCTGTATTTACTCCTTCTCCAGCTTCCACATCTTCAAACAGACAATCTGTAACAAATGATAAGGAAAAGGAATAATTACTCCTGGCCAATATTTGCCAGTATTTTAGGAGCAGGATGATTGGTGTTATGAAGCTGCTTAGGTGGCTAACTACTAGAAAGTGGGATGTAGAGAAGGTAATAAAAGAGTTAAAGTGTAATAAGGCAATGGGTTCAGATGGAATACTTGGCACTCTTTAAGTTTGGTGACGGAGAGTCAATCAGATATCTAGAAGTAATATTTCACAGATAGGAGCAGAATGAGTGAGAGATTTTGGTCAGCGCCTAACATTGAGGGTTTTAGCACTGGTGAGGGGTGACATGAGGTGAGTATGGATCGGCGCCTGAAAGGATGAGCAGGGGAAACGGGAGATGCTGGAGAAAAACCAGCCGACCAGCGGCTTCATCGGGCATGATTCCCACGTTTGAAAATCTGGGAACCGACCCAGCCAGGAATAGAACCTGAATTGCCTTGGTGGGAGGCTAATGGCCTGACCACTTGGACACTGTGGCCCTGGGAGGAGGGGATGTTACCACGTAATTGGAAGGAAGAAGTGGTTGGTTCCAGTTTTTAAGCAGAGGAAGAATAGAAAGAAGCCTGGCAGCTTTAGACCAGTGAGTCTTACATCGAATACTGGGAAGGTATTAGAGAGACTGGTGGTCCAGTATGTCGTGCATGTTATGAGCTATAGGAACTGGTTGTCAGCATGAATTTAGGAATGGTTGTTCATGTGAGGCATGTCTGGCTGGGCTTATAGAGGACTTGGTACAGGTTGTTGATGAGGGGAAGCACGTGGATACCTGCATCATTGACTTTGAGAAGGCATTTGATAAAGTACCATAGGGCGTTAATGTGGAAAGTTGATGGATTGCTTGTAGACAAAGATGTAGTGAGATTGATTGGAGACTTCCTCAAGGGGCGGATACAGAGTGTGAAAGTGGCAGACTCCTTATCGCAAAGTGAGAGTGGTGTGTCACAGGGAAGCATGCTGGGGCCCTTGTTGTTTTGAATTATGGCAAATGACATGGACATGGAGTGAATAGCAGAATACGACTGTTTGAAAATGAGTGTGTTTTATACGCTGAGGTGGGTGGAAGGAGCAAGTTGCAGGATGACATTGATAGGATACGATTGTGGATGTAAGAGAGCAAAATGAAAATGTGAGAAAGACAAATATTGCTAGGTTTACAAAGAAGTTAGTTTGGATAACAAATATGTACAGACAAGAGGGGCAAGAGATAGAGGATGCTTAAAAATACAAGTACCTAGACATAATGATGCAGAGTGACTTATAGTGTAGACGGCAGGTAGGGAGAGAGGATGTAAATATGCTGGGAAGAGTATTGTTGATGCATGTTAGTAGTGCAGTGAAAGAAAAGGAGTATATAATTATGGTACGACCAATGTTAGAGTATTCAGCAGCAGAGTGGGACACACATGTAGAACTGGAGGTGTGATACCAAGTGAAGTTGCAAAGATGGATGACAAGGTGGGTGAAGGATAAATGGCGAAGACTAGGGCAGGCTGGTGAGGATGAAGGATAATTTTGGTCATCTATTATATTGAAGGAAAGGGGCGGAGCTCATTGAAGGAAAGGAGAAGATTGGAAAGGCTGGTCAGGAAGTACAGGAGCGTGAATGGAGAGGGAGACTGCAGCCTATTAACTAAGGCAGTATATAGAGGAAGAGGGAATAACAGCGAGGAGATCCAGGTGATAAGCAGAACAGAGCAGGGTAGGCAGTCAATGCTTAAGAATTCAGTGAGGTTGTTATTATCATTATTATTACTACTAGTAGTGTTATTGTTGTTTTTATTATTATTACTACCACCACCACCACCACCACTATCAATGCCACCACACCCCTAACACCACCATACACCATCACCACCACAGATCAATACTAATTCAACAGCCTCACAGACACTATTTTTCCACCGTTACCACATCACTACGACACCACACAACTAGCACCAAGGGGCCGTGGCTGGCGCTAGAGAACTCACCTTCCACTAGGGCGGTCTGGGTTCGATTCCCAGCAGGGTTGTTCCCTGGATTTTCGGATGTGGGAATTATGCTGGATGATCCTGCTGGCTGGAAGATTTTCTCTGGAATCTTCCTGTTAACCCCGGCTCCTTTAATTTCGGCGGTGCTTCATACTCGCATTGTGTCACCCGTCACTAGTGCTATTTTTTTATTTGCGTCCTGTGGTTTCATTTTTACAATTAAAAGGCTTTGTCAAATAGTGTACAATGCATACAGTAGATATACAATACATTGAATATAATAAACACAGTAGAGATTCCAGAATACAGCAAATACAATATAGAATACAAAAAAAAGACCTAGATTTAAGTGCTGTCCAAAATGTCTTCACCAACACCACACCACCATCACAGTCCCTGCACCATTGCACCACCACCATTTAACACCTCACCTCCAACAGTGCAACATCACACCACTATCACACCACTATCACACCACTACTACTCTACCAACGCTACCACGTCAACATTGTTACGACACCAACAACACTTCATACCAGTGCCACCACCACATGCACACTGCATCGCCCACTATACCACCTCACTACCTCCGTACCACCACAGAACCACCCTTAGCACAGCAGTATAGTCGTCTGAGCTGTAGTCCTTATTTTTTTTTTTTTTTTTATTATTTTCTGAACTGCAGATATTCTGCATAGATTTAACATTCTTGGACCAAACTATTGTGTTCATTTTAAGGCAAGAAAATGTCATCATTTGCACACATTAATACAGTATTTTTAAACACTTGTTAACATGCCACATTTGGATTACCTGTAGTTTAAATACATGGAAGCGAAGAATTCGTAAGGAAATGATTTTATTGAAGCAGTTGTGTTATTCTTGGCAAAACATTGAGCTACATGCATTGTGTAACATATGTGCTGTGCATGAGTTGTTACAAGTTGTATTTACTTCAGTGGTATGTAAACTATACTTGGTTGATGCTGTGGGAGTGTACATGTCAACGACAGAGCGACGTAGCATCATGGGAACTACTGAACTGTAGTTCACACATTCATACTCTTTGAACCAAGCTGTGCTAGAGAGAAGTTAAATGTTATGTTGGCAGGAGGAACCCAGGGAGCCACCATGCAAGCTACGCCTGGTCAGCAAACTGGCGACAGGGGGCTCCATCGGGGTGTACATCGGGCTGCTAGAGAAGTGCAAGAGCAGCAACGAGGCCCTCCAGATACTTATCCGCATGTCAGACTCCCTCAGGTTTCAGGTGAGTGTCGCACATATTCCAGTTGTTAGCTTTGCTGTCAGCTGCATCTCTGCCAGTTTGGTGTTGAGCTTCAAAATTGTGCTGTTTCTGAGTCTTAGTCTGCCGTTGTCCTGGCACTGATCACCAACACTGCGATAAGTTAGTGAGTAGTGTATTATTATGCTTTATAGGCTGGTCATTGTAAAGTGAGCACTTTTGAAGCCCTGGTTAATTTTCTTTTCCATCTGTTGATATAGTATCTTTCTGTCACTTGTTGATGTTAGCATTACTGCTGCATATGTTATGAGGAATAGGGAAAGGGCATCTTGTCGGCTGAATCCGAAATTTACTTTTTGATTTATCCTTTTAGAGGTCATATTGATGTATCTGCTAACACGAAAATTACTTTGCTGCTCCCAGAGTTAACGTACGTAAGCTTATTTTTTATTTTAACTAACCGAAGAGAAAGGTTTGATCAAAAAGGCAGTAGTAATAAATAAGTAAATTTTCACGCGTAGTGTAACCCGGTGGATTTTTATGGAGTTATTGTTGCATATACAGGAAATATCCACTGTAGTTAATCAACTAAAACTAATAATTTACTGAGTAGACCATAACTTTGTATTTACTCTCTCCTATAAATTATATTCAGGGTGCAGCAACATAACTTTTTTTATTAAATTTGCAACATTCAGGCTATAGATGTTGTAGCGGGCTGAGAATGGTCTTATTCTAGAGGCATGGGTGGAAAGTTTCATTCCCCACTACTGTCAGTCGCCATTATGCATTGGAACAGTGAGTAGCATGCGTTTGCCATCCAGGCGTACTTTTAGATTGGCTTGATAAATTGGACTAGGGAGACGTTTGGTTCCAACAAGACGGGACAACAGCCCTCACTTCAAGGGCATCGATAGCTGTTTTGAGAGAAACTTCCTGGAGCGCCTCATCTCAATAAGGGGTAATTTGGAATGACCAGCCTGCTCCCCCGATTTGGCTCCTTGTGCCTTTTTTGGTGAGGTTATTTGAATTCCCATGTTTATGTCAATCTTCTAAGGACCCTAAACGTCCTGAAGGCCAACATCTGGGTATACGATACCTGCTGCTATGCTGTAAAGTGTCATGAGAAACAACAGATATTGGCTTACTCAGTTTATGGATGATTGTGGGTGGGAAAATGGGAAAAGGTGTGGGGGGGGGGGCGAGTTACCTACCTGATTCAATTTTCAGAACTGTGTAAAACCAAACATCAGATATGTACCTACATTGTTAAAAATTAAACTGGAAACTTTCTGATTCACATAATGGGTTTTATTGCAGTGTTAAAAACGGAAGTTATGTTGCCGCACCTTGTACTTTGCAAACAAGAGGTTCTCCTTTCCCTTTTACGTCACGTGTATGTAATAAACACTGTGTATGAATAAGGCTGTAAGTTAACGTCCAATATGTTTAGAATTTTGTTCTTTGACAGGGCGCTCTTGAAAATTTCTCACTATACAATTTTACATGTATTCAACTGGATGCATGGTGATGTTGTTGATAACCAAATAAAATAACCTAGATCATTGACACTTTTCATCGTTTCCGTGAATTAGATAGTGCAATAAAATATGTTCACAGTCTGCCCTCTGGCCTTCTTGTCACACTGTGTTCTTACAAGTGTACAAGTACCAGAAAGTTTAGTTTATGGTTTAAGGATGTAAAGTATTATTTTTTTTATTTATGTAATTCAATGACAGTCCGTTATTTGTCTCACATAATAAATACAGTTTTTCACAGTTCTGAAGACTATCATGTGTACAGTTTATGAAAAATACTTCATATTTTAAGGTACTGCACAGTTCGAATGGTGCCGTAGCTAAGTGTGCTTTTTAACAAATCACATGTAGCAGATGAAAAAAACAGCTTATTCCATGGAAAATCCTGTAAAAAGTAATATGAAACAACTGTCAAAAAGTGGGATTCTTACATGATATGGACTGTACTATAGGCTTATGAGTTTTAACATAAATATCTATCTTCATTCCTTTTTATCTGTTAAAAAAAAGAATTTAACTACTGTAAGTAGTTTACTATCACATTTCTGATTCTTTAAAACAAATACATTAATTAAGACACTGTGTTACATTTATGTACTGTGTGTGTTTTCAGAAGACTGATTCCAGTTAATTTTCAAATAAAAATAAGTCTCAAGCTCTCTTATTTTTACCAGTGGAGTTCCACGGTAAATTAAACCACTTTGTATTTATGGGGTGGATGTTAGTGAGGTTGCATGTTATTTACAAGCTGTGTGTATTTTCATGTTGTAGTGTACTTTATTCTGGGTTGTGTTCAACGTAGAATAGGGTTTATCAATAAATTAGTTTTTGGGACTTTTGCATTGAGTTTACAATTGCCTAAGGTACTAGGGAGCGATAAAAGAAAAGATCAGGAAAATTGTATTAATATTCTGTGGTAGGTCTACACTAAATTAAAAATCTTTGTTTTTTATAGAAATTAAACTGACAGAATTAACGTTTAGGTAATTTCCTTTGAATTATTCAAACTGGTTTTTCCCTGATTGTTTAATTTAATGTAAGTATAAATCTGACTGAATATGGACTGTTGAGACAGTTTGTTATAGGGATCCCAGTGACGTGTTTACTCAGTGTTTGCTATCATTTGTTATGTATGAGACGGAGGGTCAAGAGCCTGGTGGGGTTGTGCAGGAGGAGGACCTGGGCTCAGTTGTGAAGAAGCTATGTGAACACTTCCAGCAGGAGGCAGAGGCTGCAGTCCGCACTAAGATACTGTCCTTGCTGGCCAACATCAGCCAGGAGCG
>PNEQ01002700.1:13933-35924 GCA_003012365.1 Medauroidea extradentata | reverse complement strand
CTACCCCTGTTACTTTGGTGCACCATTGCAGGTATAAGGATGCATTTCCGGACATGGGTTCCTTAATCAAATATGTTCCAAACATGCACATCTACCATCCCTATCAATTTGTAACACTTATTCTTGGCCACCCTGTATATATATATATATATATATATATATATATATATATATATATATATATATATATATATATATAGAGCATGAATCAGTAACTCTGCCTAAGATGTAGACTTTGTTAAGAAGTTACAGATACAGACAATTGTGTTAGAGGTTATGTCGCAGTAAATACAAGCCAGAACATGCGTAGAAGTATGCTAAATGTGTCTGCAGTGAAATTAAGCTCACGACTGAAAACATAACAACGCAGAACATTATCATTTAGAGCTTATTGCAAAATCCAACAATATCTCTTCCCTTTGGATGTTACGATACGAGTTGAAGAATCGATCCTGCAACTTCGAGCACTTTTATGATACATACTTTCGTTACATAAAGAAACGTAACATTTTTATTTTTCTAGGAATAGTTTTGTCCGTTTCGTTATTATTTAGTAGCATATTTAAGGAATAAACACTATTTGCGAAAAAGAAATTTAAGATAAAACTAATCACCTACAGCTTAGGTTTCTTGTTCTGAAGCTTAATGCTTACACTAAGGGTGGGTGGGTTGCGATGTATTCTATATCTCAAAATATTTGATCATGTCTTAAATTTCCTTCGTGCCAAAATACGTTTTCAAAATTAAATGATTTTGTGTTAAAAGCGATAATGTAAAGTCAGATTTATACGAGAAAAATATTTACCTGTCATTTTATCGTAAGAAATTCTTCCAAGAAATATATATAAACTCTGTAGTTCCGGTATGTAATAGTACATTACAAGAACGCAGGTGAATTTGTCAGTCAGAAATATTACTGTAGGAAATACATTAACGCATGCGTAAATAACAGAAAATAACCCAACATCAACATGTTATGTGTTAAACATAAAAATATTATGTATAAGTATTATTATGACGTCTATTAACCCCTGCGAAGTGTGGCGATACTGTACCGTAATACATAGCTGCTTGGCGGTGTTGCATACAGACGGCGACTCTCTAAATGGGTTATGTCACGGCCAATAAGTGCTACAGGTGCCACTGACCGGCGCATGTAATGCAGTATCACTTCTATGTTCAAGCCACCAACTGGCGTGTTGTTTCCTGTTGAACTAAAACAGCGACCCAAAACTTTATTAGCGAGAAATATTTTTTAAGGTACAACGAATGTGTTTATTTGTTTGACTTTTGTATAAAAATCGTATTTTCCTAGATTAAACGCCGATTGAAAAATAAAAACTGTTTTCAACTATTCTGAAAAGCCGGAAATTAAAGTTTTAAATAGACATTCGAACCATTTTGTAAACTTACAGCGCCGCAGACTGAGGTGAGGATTTTTTTTCGTGGATGTAAACATATAATGAACGTAAGTAGTTTTATTATAAAAAAGGACAATAAAAACACGCTGAAAACATTTGAAGTGCATGCCTGTAGGAAGGAGCCTTAAGGTTGTTGCCTATCTCGGAGCTCCTGGCGAGAACCAGGGTGACAATGTACAAGTTTAATCACTCTACGTGTGGCGCAGATACGTTCCAATATATTATATGGCTTTCCAACAAAAAGGTTTTCTGTTTTGATAAGAGGAAAATATTGCTGCAAGAATTAAAAATTTGGAAGAAAACCAGTCGTTGTTTTCGTTTGTTACTATACAATGAAAATGCTTCCTTGCTCACAGTTGTCATGACATTGACGAAAACTGGCTACAAAATCTTGTAGTAATGTGGTTCACACCGAGATGAACAAAGCCAGCAGTGCCATACAGACCTATGAACAAGTACTGAGCCACATATGAGGGGGTTAGAATTATGTTGCTGTAAGTCACTTTTATTAAAAGGTGCTTTTTTTCGTTCCTATTGAACACGTTTAAAAAAATTCCATTCCAATTACTACACTTATTTTTACTAAATTTTCGAAGTAAAATTCAAGTAATAAAAACGAGCTCTGTATTTTATAAGTAAAAGCAATTAATCGTGTTTTGTTGTATGATAATATCCAGGCCTCTATGATAACCAAATTTAAAACATGCTCGCATTTTGATTTGAAATGATTTGAACATCCGTGAACCTCTCGCGTAGAGATTTTCGGATAGTAGTGCCTGTATTTAAACGACACTAATGTCATGCGCACTAGCTCTATCTAGGTGACTGGCCGAGTAAATATCTTCAGTTCAGTCACAACTTCATTCCGCTGTTATTTTCTATTATTTATTCTACGAACAATAAGCATTTTTTGAAAGGTGATAAATTTCCAAAAATAGAACAAAAAACTTAGGAAAGGCAAGAAATATTTTTTTCCCTTGCAGTAACACCTTACAGAATATTTTAGTTTGTCTAACCTTAGCTTTGCCTCTGCTATTCATTTACTTCATTCGAATATAAATGTAAAACAAATTCATATTAGTGAGTTCAAACCACTCACAGCGTTAGCATAATTTTTTTAAGGATATTCTGTATTTTATTTTCGTGCAAGAATGTAACAAATCTTTGGAAGAGCGAATGGCAGTTGGGAAGCAAATTCTGAAGCAGTAAGGACTACAGGAAGGTGTAGGGTGAGTACTCTTCCTCGCGGAGTAGACAGTGTCAGTCAGGGAGATCGAGCTCTAGGTATAGAAGAGGGGGGGGGGGGTCGCTTCCCATAAAGTAGCTATGTCCATGGTCAGAGTCGGGGAAGGGAAGTCAGGAGGCTCTCCCAGGAAAAATGTAGTTTTTAAGGTGCAAAATGGTGCTATATAAGGCATTTCCTAAACAAAAAAATGCACCACTAAAAAAATTTGTAGGCCTAATAGGTATTTTACAGATAAACTATACATAAAAGGTCAAAAGGAGGGGGGGGGGGCCTGCGAGGCCCATGCCCCCTGGATCCGCGCCTGGTGCCAGTGGTCGCCAGTCACGCCCTGTATTGTTCTCTAGTATGCTTGTAGACCGAGAAAGTAGAGCGTGCAGCATATATATGACAGTTGAGGCGTGGAGGGCAGTGGGAGAAGCTCACCTGACTTGGCGAGGTTGGAAGCAAATGGCCGCAGCTCGTAGGGCGACATGTCGAACTGCAACACCTGCTGCAGACGGTCTGGTATTGTCAGTATAGACTCCTCCATTACCGTAGAACACTGCAGAAACAACACACCAGCATGACTATCTCTCTACCTATATATACATCTCTGACGTTCGCCCGTGGGCATGTCTTATGTGGGCATAACACATCAACCAGTGGTAAATTAATATATTTAATATTTCAAGTTTACGAATGAAATATGTAGAATTAAGACAAGAGCAGCGATCCCAGACCATAGGTTTCTGAGCAAAATTTTTTCCCGAGCGTTGAATTTTTAGGGCGCAATCTCAGACGCAGAAATCTCGTCTATTTAAGGCGGCCGTGCGGTGAAGGGTATGTTTGTGTATGTGAGGCGAGAATCGACGTGGTGCTACGAGCGACGTCGGCAGGCACATGTATTGTAATATCGCCTCTACGTTCAAAGTCGTAAATACGCACAGTGTTCCCGTCGTAACGTTTACTGTGATGGGACTTCAAGCAGTGACCCTATCATTTCATTTAACGCGTCATTGTAGCAAAGTCCAATGTACCCAGTCCTTAATTTCGAACAAATCCGTTACATATATCTTGAGAAACAACTGCGCGAATCAGGCAAATTTTAGCCCGTTTTGAGGGCCTTAAAATAATGTTTCCAATGTGCGTGGAGTCTTGAAAGTCACATTCACAAGTTGTCTGATGTATGTTTTCTTATCGTAGATAAGCATTGTGGATGCACGTTCACTTGTTTCTGAGAAAATAAAACGTAACTCCGAACATTCTGCACGCAGTCTGAGCGCCAGCCAGTCGGCCGCCTTAAGGGCTCCGCCTAACACGCGCTTGAAATGGGTTGCAGTGTGTTAGCATGTACGTTTTTAAAGAAATATTTCCACATGTGTCCATTGTGCTTATGTACGAAAAGAAAATACACTTGAAACGATGACAGGTAGTTTCAAAGCATCACCTCAATTAGAAAAATTGTTTCCGAGCGCCTAAAAGTTATTAAAAAAAACAGCCTTTTAAAAACCTGCTGTATGTAAAAACAATTCACGGGATTCGTGTGAAACTACTTTAGAAACATGCAATGAACTTCACTCACACAAACACACGACCAGTAGCGCGACGCAAGATATTACGCTTTACGAATGCCTCACTCTGATAACATGTTACTCTTTAAGTTGGCAGATAACAATCATGTAGAGTTATTTTATAATTTTTATATTGACTTCCAAACACCTGTAAATTTCTACTGACATGTTGAACGTTCATTTACATATACTACACACTCTCAAGGAGTTTATGAAAAGCAACGTTGTAAGTTTGGTCAGGTTGCTCAGTCACACAGCCAGGTTATCTCGATATAGGTCGTTCGGGATAAAGTGAGCACTACAGATTTAACCTTTGGACAAAATCACTAGCCGTTACTGTACACAACTCAACATTAACAATAGTTGTCTTACTACTTGCATGGTTGGCAGCGAATTGCGTATACAGTTCTGTGTAAATACAACAATAAATACAATACTGAAAAAATATCCACTAGATTCGACAAATTTGTGTTTTATATAGTTAAATAGCTTTTTTTATCAAACTGTATCGGTTCCTACCAACTGCACAATTTATCTTACACGCGTCGTTATCTATTCCGCGCGGAAAGATGCGATTGGTTAGCAGGGATTTTTCGAGTGCTCTCTTTAACCTGAACCGCCATTTGGCAGGTTATGTAAAGTCTGAAAACAATTCAAGTTGTTAAGATAACCGTTAAATGTTCACGTGTGTTTCTCGCTGCTGGGCTCGTTTCGTATGTTAACAGCATGTTGAGCATGAATGAGTTGATCGAGAAGCCACTCTCGGTCGTTTGGAAACTGTACTCGGGTTATTATGTGATCGCATCTACTTGTGTTTTACAATACTCAGGAAAACCTCGTGGTTTAAACATACTAGGCTGTATGGCACTGTTCCTTGTGTCTTTACCAGTAACACTATTACAAGTGTCAACTTGAACACATTTTTATTTGTAACGTTTCCGCGATATACTTTCACACAATGGAGGATCTAAGGGGGGGGGGGGTGCAGGGTTACAGGGGGCACTTGTGGTATCATTTAATGTTATCAACACAGTATTTATAATTAGAATGCACACTTAAAACACTGCTAATGGTAGCTAGTAAGTACATGTTTTATGTATTTATACGACAACGTTATACTGTTATTTACGCGAGCACAACACAACACATGCAAGATACGTTTATTACTGTTGAGTTGATTGGACTGATGAAAAAAGGGATTGGGAAAGGAGGGGAGGGGGATCAAGTATTAATTATTTCCCACAGATCCGCTCATGCTTTCACAAAGCAACACGTCAATGCTATCATAGTTTTCAAGTGTACATACGCTTTACAACACGGGTGTAAGGCAGTATTACTAATCTTGTGAGGGAAACGTGCTTAACCGTACTTTGGTGTAAAACAACAGTAAACTGTCAGAGATGGACCAAGAAGGCCCTTGTCGGAGGAGGGAAGATGGCCTGCCCTAGGCGCTTGCTGGCCGAATATGGAATACAAATAAGCGACAAGAAAATATAAACATACAATATCTACAAACATTATTAAGTTAAATCGTTGAAAATGATACTGTATTCAACTGAGAACTTGCTGTAATGCAAAAACAAACGCTGAGGAGGTCGGCCCAACTCCTTCAGGAAAAAACTATTTTCTCGAGTAATAACACATTTATAATGCCGAAATTTCTCACATGAAATTTCTGCGCAAGAGATTAACCTACGCTTAAGAAATACAGTCCCCTGGGATAACCTTACATTGGTTAGGGCAAATTTGTACCAATAGATTAGTTTAATTTTAAATAAAGTATCCAAGATTTCATGAATACTGTTGTGTTCTTGATGAATACATTTGTTAATCCTGAAAGTTTACGTATTGGTTTAGGGCCACAAATCCAATTAAATAAAAGAAAATGCCTGGTACAATGTTACCCCAAAATGGGACAAAGTTACCCCAAAATGGGACAAAGTTACCCCAAAATGGGACAATGTTACCCCAAATGACTGTACATCAATCTGGGTAAACTTGACAAGTATCTTTACATTGAGTTGTTTTTTGTAGTTTTTTACATTTTGGCTTTCAAAAACATGTATATTTCAGTTGGTATTTCCAGCATTTACGTATTTATCTCCTCACTATTGTAAGTGATATGAACGTAAACGTGCTTAGTCTTGAAACGCGCACCAATCTCGCCCGTATAGCTTACCTTATTTTATTGAAGTTGTTAAAAATCATTGCTTAAGAACTTTCTTCAGCTGTAAACCCACTATTTGAGAGTATTCGATTCGCTTCATCAAAGGTTTTCAATTTCTTTAGGAAATATTTATTTGCAATATTAATATTTTGCGTGTAACTATTCTATGAGAAAATTGTGAACTAAATTTCAAGTTTACTTACAATTCCGCCGATGCTCAACACTATGATTTCCGTCGAAGAAGACAAAAACCATTTTTTGAATAACCTCGCCATGTTTTGGTAGCTTTTGACTGTTACATAACTTTACATTCTTCCCAACTGTTCACTGCGCTACTGTTATGAAATATATCCTCTATTATAAAATTTACGTATATTTAAGAAATATGTGTATAACATTACATTTTATTAATTTACTCAGTTGTAAACAAACTAATTTTTGTGTATTGTTGGTAAAACGTTATTTATGGGGAAAAACATTTTAAAATACTTTTCTTAGCAAAGAGATTTTATTCAACGTATCTGAAATAGTCTAGCCAAAGAGAAGTTCGTATATAACGTCTTTGGAAGTAATATGTCATGAAACTCACATTTTTACCAGCATTTTATGTTCCGTGTTTTATTATCCGGAAGGTGAAGATTGCACGTTTCGAAGTATGTGAAGTCACGAATTTAGGTCGCTTTTGGGTGGATGGTGCATTGGCCACGTTGATAGTAATAAAAACAGTCAACTGTCGGACTCACGGCTGTAGAAGATCTGCGACCGTGGCCAGACTTGAAGTTTTGGTTACTAATGACCGCGTGACCAATTATTCGTAAAACAAAGGCCTAACTGTATGGCTTCATTTGTTATTTCTGGGTAGATCACCGGCGTCAGAGGGTGACTATTTCAATAGAAATGTACTGGAGATATATGAAGCCGACTTTTTGAGTGTCACTCCATGTTCATTACCTTATTGTTATGTGATAAGTTCGTAATCAAGTCTTCGACACAAGCAAGTAAGTAGTTACATCTGTATTAACCTGTCACCCCCTTCCCACCTTCTCTTATACCACCCCCACCCCCTTCCCTCTCACTACATTTGTATAGTTTCTGTAACGAGCATTGCGCTCTTGGGAACATCTGACAAATAAACAAATAAAAAAAGTTAAAAAAAAATCTGAGATGTTTTTATTGTTTGAATGGTATTAAAACAAATATTAATAATCTCAAGAAGGCTCAACGCGATAATGTTACACCCAAAACAACGGCTTCAAATACATCACAAGCCATCCCTTGACTATTCTTTCCTCCATACCCTGCAAAGACAACCCCCACCCCTCTGGAAATAGCTGAGATGAGAGACAAGTATTAACGTTCTGTGCTTTTTCTGTGGTAGTGTTCTTATCTTAGTGACAACACATGGACATATATGTATTCTGGAAGGTACACCACGAGTTTCAAACAACACAACTGCCTCTTTACGTCGAGAAAATATAAATTAACAACATCAAACTCTCGAGACCATGATGGACATGTGTGACGTCATGTTCCCTCTACTATAGATTACCTCTATGGTTTTTATACTACCACCATTATACTCAACGAGATTAATATATATATATATATCGTTGATTATACCGAATATCAAGATCTATAAACTCTATAGACCTTGAACGAAGATACTATAAATTTGGGTGGGTTCTGTGGTCTTAACAACGGTCGTAGAAGTACAGGTCTGGACCAGAGATAAGAGAATAATGTTTCTCTAATCTCTGGTCTGCACTCTCTCCTATCTACCAATGTATTTTGCTTCTCTTGTTGTTTGGCTGTAGTTCACCAAATTACGGAAGCGCCAAAGACGCACAACATTCCCGGTAACTTGGTGAACTGCAGCCAAACAACAAAGGGGTCAAGTTTCCAGGCGAGTGTCCAGACCTGTTCTTGTACGACCGTGGTCTTAACAACGACTACATTATTATTAACAAAACAGTTGGCAACTGTGCAACTTACTACTACGTAGCGTTTTAATTTTTTAATATCGTGAAAACACTGCAGTTTAATTTTAACAGTTAAACGCAGTTGTTGGTTGTACAGTGTTTCTTGACAGTTTGCTTTCTTACACCTGTTTCTCTTTCAAAATGTCCGTTTGGCATCAACATATTTTTAAAACAGGTAAGAGTATTTTGATGGTTAACCGTTTGAAACTCCTCAAAACAACAACTCACCAGGTGTGGTTTTGATTTATATTATACTAAATTCATTCGTATTCATTCAATAAATCTAACCAGGAAGTTGTTAACTCCTAAATAAATAAAATATAGATGATTCAAATATTGTCTACCAACACAAAAGAGTAGGAAATTGTTTATTTTGGAGATAGTTACCGAAGGTTGGCGAATACGAAAAACCGACTCATATTTGATTGATAAGAACCCACTTAAAGTATTTTTGGAAAAATTGAAAATAATAAGGTTTACGTTTTTAAAAACGAGTTAAAGTTTTGGTCTAGCATGCTCGTTGACATCCACTCTGACTGTGTAGTCCATACAGTGATCCAATCTAAAGAGTTAATCTAGCTGTGAAGGTTAATAATGCTAACTGCAAACTCTTCATTTTTAGTTAAAAACTGCGTAAAGTACTGTGTTTGTAATTAACAATTAAGTCACGGTAGATATGTGACTGAAATACGTAGCCTATACAAGGTTGATAAGGGAATGATACTATAAACTGCACGAACACACGTTTGGTTCGAGGACTGCTAGGCTATACGTACTTAAACACATATGCAAAAAGTGCCCTAAATTAGCTGTTTGATTTTATGGAATGTAAAAAATATACCAGCCATCTCAAAAGTGTGGTTGTTTACTGTTACAGAACATAAAAAATAAAGTACATACAAGTAGGACATGTTAAATGTACTTGAACCATCATTGAACAAATTTCAGTTTCCTTGAGGAGACTGGACATACTTTGGCTACATAACGTTCAACACGACTTGGAGAAGAAGGAGGGGGGGGGGAGCGCACTTCAACCTGACAGACCCTTTTAAATCCACCACTGTCTCCAATGTATCTATCAGTAAAACTGGACGCACTCCGGAGGACAGTTTTAAGTGAATTTTATTTCCTCTCAGAGAAGATAATCGTATTTGTTATTCAGGATACAGTGTGCAGTTTCAAAACCTTATTAGTTTTTTTCCTTTCAGATAATTTATATATTCCTGTCATTTTAAAATATAAATATATCACCATATATAATAATCAAAGTTTATAGTTTGTATAAACTCAAACGTTAAAAATTTGTGGTACTGGTAACAGTTAAATACAAGTTTTAAATAATTATTCTAGACAAGATAAGTCAGACCAAGTATGCCGGACATTCGAGACGTTTGACTTCAAACTGTTTGTGCAGTCTATTACACAATAAGTTCGTTGAGGAAGGTTATCAGGTGAAGGTGACCATGTTATTGTAATATCATTGAAGTTACAGGAGACTAAATTACGAATCGATCAGAGCAGTAGAAGTTGCTCACATCACTTCAACAACTATAAAACAGCTGATGATCTTCAAACGGCTGAACAGACTTTCTTGAATCATAACTACGAACGCACTCAATTAAGCCACCTTCCAAACAAAAAGAAACTAAATCAAAATCGGTTCACCCGTTTAGAAGCTACAATGTCGTAGACACACAGGTACACGCTTATAACACTCCTATATTTTTGTCGAGGGGTTTAAAAGCATATCTATTTATTGGATGCGAATGAAAATAAAGACTATGGATGAAACTCGTGTTTATTTTCTACAACTAATAAGATACTAATGCTTTTCTACAATATATTTCACAAGCAATTACAATAAAACTAAACAGAGAGGCAATCACTCTTCTGGCATGTTTGACAACTGGGATTGGCTCACTTGTAGAGCAACGTATGAACACTTCTCGGAGGTAGACTAAGAGACACGCGGCCCTTGTCTTTGTCGCTCACAACTACATCAACCGTCTTGTTATTCCTGGAACACAAAACTACTTAGTCATGACACACGTAGATAGAATTGCAATCATTACATTTTTATTAAGAACAGTTACAGTAAACAGTATGTGTACATGAATTTACCTGACAAGCAAAAGGCAATACGCTGCGCTGTGCAGTGAAATGGCACACACATCAGTGGCGTTTCATGAGCACGAACGGAGAAATTATAGTTAGATAGCCACAGAACCTCCTACCTTGTAAATAAATGTTAAATGCAAGATTAGAAACGAAACTATATTCTACTATAAAAAAAACTAATAAAAGATGTCAGGTAATTAGCGAATACAGACTTGGTGTCCAAAGCTTAGCAGAAAATACTCGCTGGCAAAGTATCTCCAGATCCTTAGTTTACGAGGTTACATTATACCTCTGAGTGGGAATGTAGTTCAGGTTACTCACAATACCATGGAATTTTTTCTCATAAACAAAGGACCCGACGCCTTTTTACCAATGAGTAATATCCTCGTAGTTTTGGTCAGAAATTCCATTGGATCAGTCTTGTATCCGCGAATTACCTGACATCCTGTCTGTTTGAGAAGTAGTATTCTTCATTAACCTCTGCGGTATCGTTGTCAGAATACTAGCCAATACTCGTTGAAATAGTTCTTCTGATTCCGTCATTGCTCCGCACTTACCTCTCATTACCAACTCCTCTCTGTTAAGATCTCTCCGCTCACTTACAAGAGGGAAAACAATTCTAGTGCTCACTACTCAGACATGACCAGTTCGCTTCTCATCTGGCATGCCTCTTTTGTTTCTTCTACTTTAGACAACCCGTGTTCAATGGCTGTAATTACAGCTATCCTGTTCAGTTGAGGGCATATGTTGATAAAGATTTATTAAGTCACTTTTTATAAAGATTCGCATCCTGAAGTACAACTCAATAGTTCGATATCAATCTTTTGTTTTCTGTTAAGTGCATAACTCCAAATACGTATTTCAAATTACTGGTTAAGAACTTAAAAACAATAAGTCCTCAAACTAAAACCCTTTTACCTTTTATAATGACAACTAGTTCAACGTGGAAAATGTGCTTGTATCAAGCAGTCACCCCTGTATCAACAGCTTGCAGCGCACTTTTGTATGGCGTGTTGCCTACACGTCAGGCACTCATTGTGATTAGCCTGAAAGCATGCATGGCGCGGTGTTGTTTGTGTCTACACGAGCAGTTACAGTGCTGACCTTCACCTGATATAGGCCATTCACGATAAAGTTAGAATTGTATAAAGTTTTCTTACAGCCGTTTCGCAGCCATCTTCACTATTTTTAATACAAAAACTTCAATGTAACTAAGAACCACTGTAAACGTTTCAACGCACTCAAAAGTTATCATGTACTGGCTCAATAAAACGTATTTGTAATAAATTACAAGTTCGGTTGAGTGCTCAGTTTATAGCGAACAACCTATACTAAATAAGGTCTCCTGACCCACGTGGTTCATGCACACTGGACCGCCAAAATAGTTTTAGACGTTTTTGTGCTTTATTATTTACTATCACAGCTTATTATTCTTACAGAGATACCCTGAACCCTTCACCACAAGAAAATACCATGACAATGTTTACACTCTGTGCATATAAATAGCCCCATTTTTAACGGATTTTTAGATAATCTAAACTGCATTACTTTCCGGCCCCAACCATAAAGCCTGAAGTTTTGAAGTTACATAATGAACCAAGTAATGAACAACTTATACGCCAGAAGTTGAGATGACCTATTGAGCCGTTAATTTTGTTGTTGATGCGCGATGTGACGTTTCTTCACATTCAATTGATTCAATACGGAGCCTTAGAAGTACTTTATGTTTTACATAGATAATATAGTGCTTATGCTGAATACACTACGCGGAGAAAAAATTTGTTACAAAGTCTTATACGACTCTTTAACTTTAGTGATTTGTGATAAAATACTTATACAGACATTTAACGGTCGATGAATTGTTCTACTGGCCTACTCCTGACTCTGATCCCTCTGACTGTTGTTGGAGGGCTGAGGTGTGAGCAATCCTCATCAATGGCGTACAAGAACTAGAGGAACACATCATAAACGCCTGCCAGCACACACCAGGAGAGTTCCAATGTGTGAGTTATTCCCTTTGACGTAGAACATCCTGATGAATTACTGTGAGTTATCTCTACACTGAGCGCCTAATGACGGAGTGCCAAACATATGTTCATATCAATAATAATACTTGTATTTTCAACCCTCTATTGTGAGTAGGCCAAGATGGTAGGAAGATCAGACGATTCGCCTCCCATCAAGACGATCCTGGTTCGATTCCTGGCGATGCCGTTCGTCAGTGGGTTTTCCCGGGGACCTCCCGTTTCTACCGCCCCTTCACTCCGGCACTCCACTATCTCACCTCATGTCGCCACTCACCTCGATGTTAAGCGCTGACCAAAATATCTTACTCACTCACTCACTCACTCTACATTGCGGGTTGTAAATGCACATGCTGTTATGAAGTGTGATCTCGGGAGACATACAAGAGGTGTATGTGTGTTGACGAGGCACTCACATGTTCATAAGGTTGACGACGGTGGTGTTGTCTGGAGTGAGGAAGGCGACACTCTGCAGCTGAGAGGATCCTCCAGAGAGGCGCAGACGGTGTGAGCCAGGCAACACGAAGGAAGAGAAGTGTGACAGGAAGTAGTAGGAAGGCTGCTTGTAGAACTCGTCAGCCGTCGAGTTGACGATGATAGGCGCGTTGTAAGGTGACGGCGACCAGACAGGTCCTCCATGCAGGTCCAGGGCTAGGTTCCAGTCAGTCCAGCCGGCCACGCCGTGGTTCGCCGACTACAAGCATCAACACAACAACCTCTTGTATACACCTCACAACCTCTGCTATAATAACATGTGCATGTTCGTCCTTTAGCTGATTTTACAATTGCAATGAGTTACCCAGCCATTATTGGATCAGATATGCAGAGGCAAAAAACCTTGGGTATAATTTAATGGTGGCTACGTAAGTACGAGGTTAGCCGCGATAGTGAGAAATGTCAACTATAGTTGCTCAAACAGTAACCCGAATACAGTTTTCTAGTGTCTAATAAGTAATAGACCCTAAAATGATTAAAGGTTTTTATGCATAACCTATTTATAGAACATACCTGGTCACATGCCTGAGCAAACCTTTCTCGCCCCAATAACATAACCGCATCGTGAGAGTTGATCTTCCTGCAATGAACCTACTCTATGATGGAGCTATTTCAATGAGGGAATAGTCGTATTGAATTACAATTTAAATAACAAAAACAGTTAATTAATTAAGCACTTTGAATACTTGTTTAAGCAATTTCAATCAGTTAAATACCTATTCTACCAATAATTACCCGACACAGTATTTCAGCAATTTTAATCCTAGCACCATACTTTGCTATTTTATTGCAACAGTTTGTCGACTTTGGTTATCAAAACAACAACACTGTAAAAAGTTCCACGTATTCTTGCTCTTTGAAACGAAAATGTTAAATAGGTATGTTTCTTTTTTTTTTCTTCCAACAAACAGAGGAGAGTAGTTTTGCCACAACTGCTGGAGGCAATTAAGGTAAACATGGAGTTTATGTTCTATAATTTAAATTAATTTAACGATTACATAGTAATGACGTCACTCTGTGCTCACCAGAAACAAGCTCTTGCCATAGTACTCGCCTATCTCCCAGGATCCGAGCGTCTCCAGTTGGATCTGACGAACTGAAGTCAAGCAACAATAACACATATTACTTCATATACTAACAAAACAAAGTACACAAAATACAAATTACCTTTTGCTGTAATCAAGATTCTTAAGGGCGTCGCCTACCACGCGCTTAAAATGCGTTGCAGCGTGTTAGTAAATACGTTTTTTAAAGAAACTATTCCACATATGCCCAATGTGTCTACGTACGGAAGTAGAATACACTCCAAGAGATGACTGAAGAGTTGTTTCAAAGCATTACGTCGATTAGAAAAATTATTCGGAGCTCCTCAAAATGGCTTAAAAACAGCCTTTTCAACCCCTTATGTCTGAAAAACTACTCACGGGATTCGTGTGAAACTACTTTAGGAACATGCAGTGGACTTTGCTTAAAACTTTCCACCAACAAAAATACGGTGTCACCGCTGAAAGTGTCAGTCAGGCGAGTTATATACGGTACCACTGCACGCCGTTTCACTGTATTGCGGTAGAGGCGATACCGCACCAGATGAGCCGGTCAACATCGCCCTTGGTGTCGTGCCTCACTCACACAAAAAAAAAATACTGCCAGTAGGCGGGCGCCTTAAGTGGGCTGTCTACCATGAAGCCACGGTGGGAGCAAGCATCCTTAACTTAATTTTATATTTATTTTGTAGGAGGGAAAAATACCAATCACCTAAAAACAAAACCTAAAATAACATCAGAATGAAAAAGCATTGTTGTGCGTATAATATTGATGTAAAAATAGAGACAAGTCAAACTGCTGGCTTGTCGGTGCACTGAGAATATACGTGTTTCTGAACATACACACTGCTGGTGGCCACAAGGACAAATGTTCTCATAAAGTTCCATTGCAGCAAACTTTCAAAGGTTCCGATATCTGCACTGCTAAGACAACATTTTCAGAAGACGGTACAAATCACTTTATAACATTTACAGGACAGGGTTTGTTTCCAAATTACGAAAAATTCAAATAATATATAGAATCAAATTGAATTGTTAGGTAAATTAACAGAATTATGGTAGCAATAGTTTCTTCAGTATACAGGACTTCTAAAATTAACAATTGCCTGAAACAATCCAGTTGATTTTTCTTAGGCCGTGGGCAAACCAGCACTGAGAAATAATAAAACACAACTTTCTATAAAACAAGTTCAGACATCACGGCTTATTTAATATAATCTGACCTAATTACTGAAATATTGGGTAAGCCAGGTATAAGAGAATGATACACATGGATCCTTAGCGGACCGAAGTGACGTCAAATTGACTATTTATATTCAGATACGGCGAAATTGTTGTAGGATGTCATCTTTAACCCCATTACCTATTATGTTTGCTGCTTTCTCAATAATTATTTTTTATTCCTAAACGAGAGTAGGTATCGAAGAACTATTACAAAGTTTGGTCAAAAATAGTTCTTACTATGCAGTCTATTTTTCCTGGATGAAAATTATACAGGTTTGGTTAGTTAGTTCGTTAGTGAGAATCCTTAATTCCATAATTAGCTGAAATCATTGTGTATTTTGTCTTGAAAAAATTAGTTAGCACAGCATGCGCTGTTTTTAACAAAACTATACAACAGTATTGCGATATCTGCTCTCGTTTAGGATTAAAAGTTATTGTAGTATATGAGTATAAATTATGGATCATAGCATTAAGCTATGATAAATTACAGAACCACGAAAACGGAGAGAGAGAAGGTTGGGTGAAGTTTAGTATGGATTTTATCTGAGCTTCGTTTCAGGGTATAATTATGACTGCCATAAACTAACACTGGCTATATTAAAGAAAGCTGGCATTGTTTATAAGCGATTAGATTTATCTAAACTATCACCGAGTTGAACTGAAAACTTTGAACGTCACATTTAATAAATTCTGTGCATTTTTGTTATAATACTTACGATATGCTCCTTCAGTGTAGAAGAAGAATAAGTCTGGATACTCTTTAGTTAGGTTAGAAACTATTTCCTGGTTGATTGTGTCATCGTGGTATGCATGAATAGCGACTCCAGAGACATAACTTCTTGTGATATTACTCTTGAGCACCTGGAACACAGTTTGCGCAATTCAAGTATACGTAACCTTTACTACACACTGTACGTATTCACATATACAGTATAACTGTAGGGCCACAGGTTAAGGCCATGCTCTTTTGTTTCTACTGTTTTGCGTTTGTTATATTTTTAAGCTTAAACGAGAAAATGCATTAAAAATATGTTTTGCAGTTTTGTTAAATAAGTTTTTTGACGTTGAAGCTATTTTTTTCAAAACAAAATCTATACTGCTTCGTCTATAAAGTCAACTAACCAGACATTCGTTAGGTACATAATTACCTAAATCCATAGAATTTTATGGTTTGAAATAAATCAGGCAACATGGCGAAGACGAATTTCGTCATAACTTCTAGATAAATGTTTGACATCTGCTCTCGTTATGCGAATATATGTTATTTTCTTCTCTAGCTCTCCCAAACAAGGATATTTACAAGGGGTACATGTGCAGCGGCGGATCCAGGAAGGGACGCTGGGGTCCTCTCTCTGGGACTTACTATGTATAGTTTTCCCGAGAATATAACAGACTTTTAAGGTGGTACATTCTATTACTTGCTTAGGAAAAGTGTTAAATAGCAAAATTTTGCACATTAAAAACCAAATTTTGCTGGTGAGAGCTCTCGGACCCCTCTCCTTCTTCGACTCGGGGTCTGAGCATAGGTACTTAATAAATAATGGGCTTCCCCCAACAAATATAAACCTAGACCTGTATCCGGCCTTGTACATGTGCTACACTCACGGACTGCAGGTATCGTGGCAGATACAGTCCACTGTCGTCATACACCATGAGTCGCAGGTCGCCGAAGCCATGTCGGTGCAGTGTAGGGCCCAGGTGCTCTGCCACCCAGTGTCTCTGCTGCTTCGCCGTCCAGCCCATAGATATGATGTGTACTATGTGGACTCCGCCCTGGTTAGGCTCGTTCTGTGTCGTCAAGCCCCAGAAACTGACATTGGCGCGAGCGTACTCCTCCAGGTACCTGCCGCCGACAATAAACAGTTACTATCGTGTCAGGAGCATACACACGAGGGCAGGGAGTCACGCCCTTGATCTGACACACTTCTGATGTCAGAACCTCACCAGGGTTTTAAGTAAAGATTCATTTTAGAAGCTGTCTACACTGAAGATAAGTATTGTTCCTGGTGGTGAGAGATTTTGGTCGTCTCTCAACATCAAGGCCTTTAGCGCTGATGAGGGTTAGAATGAGGGGAATATGAAACAGTGCCTAATGAGAGAGCGGGGAAACGGGAGATCTCCGAGAAAACCCGCTGACCAGTGGCACGATTCCCTCGTGTGAAAATCCAGGGGCGGGACACCGTCGGGAATCGAACCCGGATCGCCTTGGTGGGAGGCGCATGGTACTATTTGTAATTAAGAGATAGAACCCGTTCTGTGGAAAAAATTAAGTGCTTTCCTCATTCTTCAGAAAATGGTGTCTTAACAATACAGGCAGCTAAAATTATTTTTAGTTTCTGCTTTTAATTACATCAAGTGTAAAACTTTCAATGACATGAGCAAATTATATATATTTTTTCAAATGTCACGTCCTATAAAAGTAATTTAGTGACGTTCTTAGTGCCTATATTTTATTGTACTTATAACAACCCTACAGAAAGGCTTACTTCTCTTGCAAACTAAATTCTGTTGCGAAATTTTATTTACGAAGTAAAAATTAATTGATATACTATTGAAATCAACCAGTTTAAGAACTCTTTTAAAACGTTTTACTATATATATATATGCGATAATGCTTTAGCACGCAAATAACATTTTCCAAAATTTAATGCTAAGGTTTCCCCTTCATTTGAAAATTTCATAGTTAAAATCAAACGATCACTTCTCACGACATAAATTTATTAACGTGATATGGTGTTTTCATGTACTGCTGGTTGCAGAGTATCAGGGATTTAAGCTATGACTCAACCTTAAAAATCTTGATTGGAACTCTCGCGCTGTTGTGGTAGCGCTATCGAGGTGTCAGGTTGAGCCACATATGCCCTAATTCTTATCAGCTGCCGTGGGAATACTTGGCATTATCGCAGAACTGTGTAAACAGTGTTCCACCGCTATCATGACAGTAAATGCGATTTAAGTTGCTACATTATTGAATTTGACTAAAACATCTAAGAGTTGAACATTTTCCTGTTAATGCATTTCGTTAACCAACGTCCCATTCACTTTACTTTTTTTAGTTACACTTAATCTCAATCATCTTCGATACAACCTCGGAGCATTTTTGATGGTCGTATAAACCAGTATAGGCAGTTCGGAATAAAGTGAGCACTCGAAAAAGCCCTGCTAAAGATCTATTTCCAGCCAATTCGTATCTTTCCGCGTGTAACGGCTAACGACGGGAAAAGTCTAACCTCCTGGGACACGTCACTTTATGTTTGCGCATGTAAGATAAATTGTTCAGTCGATAGGTACATATATAGTTTGATAAAAAAAGTTTATTAATTATATAAAATAAAACTATATCGCTGTCGGTTGATTTTGTTTCAATGTTGTATTTAAATACGAATAAACACGGAACCACGACGGAACTATGTTGTGTTATTTCGTTGCCATCCATACAAGCAGTAAAGTGACTATCGGTAATGTTGAATTATATGTAGTAACAGCTAGTGATATTTTTCAAAGGTTAAATAATTAGTGTTCACTTTATTCCGAACGGCCTATACTAGGACAGTAACAATAACTACATGTAGGGACTGGACAATTGCGCGAATTCAATGACCTGTAGGCAATAATCCATTATACAATGTATACTCAAGCCCCGTCTATTCGATCATTGTCTGTTGTTCCACTGAGTAGAGTAGCAGCTCGTGGACTAATAGTCGGGGCTTGAGTATGCATAGTACAACGGATTCTATCTAGCCTGCAGGTCATTGAATTCATGACATTCTCCCGTCCCTAACTATATGACTGTTAGTACCACATTGAAGGCGAGGTTGTAGTGGTGGGACAGTAGTACGTACAGGATGTTTCAAAATTGAATGTTAGTGAGTGAGAGCTTTTGGTCAGCGCTTAACATCGAGGTCTTTAGCGCTGGTGAGGGGTGACATGACGTGAGTAAGGAGCAGCACCGGAATGAAAGGGCGGGGGAAACAATAGATCCCTGAGGAGTATCCCGCCGACCAACGGCATCGTACGGCACGATTCAAACATTCGAAAATCCGGAGAACGCCCCCGCCGGGAACCGAACTCGGATCGCCTTGGTGGAAGGCGAATGGTCTGATTATTCGGCCGCCGCGACCCCTTGGATGTTAGTAATGTACAGAAGAATCATCATATCTAGAGGAACAAGAAATGTTATGTTAACGAAAACGTACTGTTACTGTACTACATGTCTCATAACTTACAGTGCATAGCGGTCGTGGTCAGACCATTCGCATCACACCAAGGCCATCCGGGTTCGAATCTCGGATTTTCACGCGTAGAAATCGGACGATGCCGGGTTTTTATTGGGGATATCCCGTTTCCCGCGCCCTTTCATTCCAGCGATGCTCCATACCCACCTCATGTCACCCCTCATCAGCTCTGAAGACTTCGATGTTAAATACTGACCAAATTCTCTCACTCACTCACTCACAATACATGACGTACAGGCTACTACTGTGGAATGCTACATCGGACAATGCATAGCGTCCATACGACTCTACACAGAAAAAACTGTTTTGTAGTATCTACAAAATATTTTCTCAATTTAGACCCTACCAAACATTTTTGTGGTGAACACCAAATATTTTGCAGTGTTCAATAAATTGTTTGTTGGTGATTACAAAATAATTAACAATCCAACAAAACGTTTTGTGGCCACTGCAAAATATTTGGTGTTCACCACAAAATTATTTGGTAGGGTCTAAATTGACAAAATATTTTGTAGCCACTACAAAACTGTTTTTTCTGTGTATGGTAATAATAGCTGCAGTGACATTACACAGTAAGAATATCCAGCAGGCCGCATGCTATGCACTATTACAGCATGAGATAATAACTGTAGTGCAGAATTTGTGCATACACCGACATATGTTCATGATATATTTTTTATTCCTCTAAGTGTGACGATTGTTGGAGCAAAGTATTGACATGGAAGTACAATACATCCTGTATAGTGTACGAGAGCCTCACGCTTACCTGGCAAAGTACTCGGCCCAGGGCTGGTAGTTCTCGAGGCGCAGTGCACTGCGACCAAAGGCTGTGCCGTTGTCCTTCATCCAATATGGCGCAGACCAGGGACTAGTGAACAACTTGAGTCGCCCGCCCGTCAGCTCCTTGATGCGCTTTATGTATGGGATCTGCCACACAACACACCCGTCTTGTATTGTAAGTAGTGTGGTAAAGACACTCGCCTCTCACCACGTGCATCTGGGCTACGATACTTGTCCCGTCGTTTCTGGTGGCATATGTGGTGGACGTTGTCATTACCCTGCATGTTTTCTCTGGACATTCTTGTTTTCATCGCTCTTGCATTCCACCATATTCATCTCACTAATGTTCGCCACAGCTCAGTGCCTAGTTGCTAAGACCCCGAGCAAGGTGGGCTCAACAGTAACACGTTGGACTCATATTCGGAAGGATCCGGCTTCAAACCCAGCCACCGACTGACAAGTGGAACAACAAACAGAGGTGAGACAAGCATAGATATAGATAGAGAGTTAAGTGCATAGTACCTTGAGCTGATAGTCCTCGAAGGTGCGCAGTGCGAAATGTTGCAGCTGTGTGTCGCCTGCCACGTCATCATACGTATAGTACTCTGTGGAGAAGTCTGAGGCTCCCATTGGCACACGCACAACTGTATAGCGTGACCCATTCTGGCTGAAGTACGAACTGCAAACAACACTTCACCTCATTGCCCGTTTACGGTCCACGAAGTACAAATAAATAATGCATTTATTTTATTTTTAGGTTTACGTATAATACGTTCGTTGTGGCAGTTATACAGTTTTAAATATGTTGTGTGGTTTGGGTTTGGATCGCTCTTTGGCCGCAAGTGTACGTGCCGCTTCAACAACTATGGCACAAATTGTCGGCTGTACCAAAGGAAAGCAGCGATGGGGTTGTTAACTCCGAGGTGGCTACTTCACTTGCTCGCGCACCTCACTGGTTCTGCCCTTGTCCTTTCACACAAGCACGCCCACTTGAGTCTTAACTAACGGAGGTTGGTATCAGGGATATCTATCTGAGAATAATGTATAAGGTGCCGAATGGTACCGGGCACTTTGTGAGAATGTGAGGTTCGAGGAAACATAATACAGAGCTCCCCCCCTTTTTATATGTATTGCTAATGTGCTCTTGTATGTCCTGGTACCAGGAAACTTTAGGGCTGGCCTATGTTATCGTTCTATAGGTCGTTCCGGATAAAGTGAGCACTAAAAATGTAACCTCTGAAAAATACCACAACCTGTGACTACATATAATCCAAATTAACTGTAGTTTCCTTACTGTTTGTATGGTTGGCAACGAATTACTGTATGTACATCTGTATATTTTCCTACTTAAATGCAATAATCCTGAAATTAAAATCAATTGAAATTGACATACTTGAATTTTATATAATTACTATTTTTTTTTCTCAATATATAGGCTCCTACCGACTGTACAAATTATCTTACAACCGCAAAAATTTAATGACGTGTCCAGATAGGTTAGACATTTGCCTAAGTTAGCTGTTGCGCGCGGAAATATACGAATTGTAAGAAAATACCAATTTTGCAGGTTTTTTAAAAAGTGTTCACTTTATCCCGACCCGCCTATACTAGATCAGTGCAAGATGGTGGGTGCTCCAGTGGTGCTGCTAGCAAGATGGTGGTGACGAGAGTGACGCTGGGAGCAAGATGGTGGTGACGAGAGTGGTGCT
>PNEQ01002700.1:0-12933 GCA_003012365.1 Medauroidea extradentata | reverse complement strand
AGCAAGATGGTGGTGACGAGAGTGGTGCTGGGAGCAAGATGGTGGTGACGAGAGTGGTGCTGGGAGCAAGATGGTGGTGACGAGAGTGGTGCTGGGAGCAAGATGGTGGTGACGAGAGTGGTGCTGCTAGCAAGATGGTGGTGACGAGAGTGGTTGCTGCGCTCTCGGGGAGACACTGAAGTCGCTAGAGTGGGCGGGTTTCCTGGCAATGTACACTTGTGTTAAGGCATCACCACAGGATCTTTACTCTGCACCATGGAGGCGTCTTTCTGTAGGGACCTCTGGACACGTGAGTCCTCCAACCAAGATGCGAATATCGAAGTGAATACATTCATGCGAGCGGGTGAAGTGGGAAGATCGATAGCCGAATGTCTCGTCATATACTTCAAATAGTGCGTTAAAACACTGCAGCTAGTTGGTAAGTTCCAACACAGAAACAAAACAAATTAGTAGCAATGTTTCTAAACTGTAGGCTTATCTCCTCCTTTATTCTTGGTCAGCGTATACTGTCACGTAACTTCAGCAAATTTTGATATAGATGTTTCAGGATAAAGTGAGCACTAAAAATTTAACCTTTGAAAAATATCACTAACAGTTACTTCATGTGAGTCAACATTAATAACAGTAGCATTACTACTTGTATGGTTGGCTGCGAAATTACGCAATCTATTTTCGTGTACAGTATGTTCATATTTAAATCCAGCAATACTGAAACCAAATCACAGAAATTGTCGTAATTGTATTTTATAAAATCAATAGTTATTTTATCAAACTGTATTGATTCATAGTGACTGCACAATTAATCTCACACACGTTAACATCAAGGAATGTGTTCAGAGAGACAGTTCCCGTCGTCAGCCGTTACGCGCAGAAAGATACAAATTTGCTGAAAATAGAACTTAAGCAGAGTTTTATTAAGTGCTCACTTTATCCTGAACCGCTTATAGTTCCGAGGACACTTTACTTATCATGTGTTGTACAGTAAGGCGGTAGTTTCAGTTCCGAAATAAACCCGAGGTTTCTTTTCCACAGTATATACAGAAAATGTCCTGTATTGCTACTGACGCTACAAAATAGCAAGTTCTCATAGACCTATCAAAATGTACTAACATGTACGAGACAAACTACGTCAATATCACCCATATTACTACATCTTTTACTGACTTCAACGGATAAAACTTGGTGAGGCGAGAAATTGACACATCTTATGTTACTTAATTTCAAACATGTATTAAAATAAAATGTAAGTATTTATAAGTGGAACTGATTATCGAATCTTGCCAAATTTTTATTTCAACTGGATAACTGCTGCAATTTAACTACAGAATTAGTTGTGTAATTTTGATACTGGTATCGTAGCGTTATTATTTGATTACTTCATCAAGTACAACTTGTCCTATGTAATTACAGGCGGTTCAGGATAAAGTGAGCACTCAAAAAAGCCCTGCTAAAGTTCTATTTTCAGCCAACTCGTATATTTCCGCGCGTAACGGTTAACAACAGGAAATGTCTAACCTCTCTGGACACGTCACTTGATGTTTGCGCATGTAAGGTAAAATGTGGAGTCAGTATGAATATAAATAACAGTTAAATAAAAAAGTTTATAAATTATATAAAATATAAATTATGTCCACTCGGTTCATTTTGCTTCAGTATGGTTGTATTTAAATAGGAAAACACATGGAACTACATTGCGTCACTGCGCTGCCAACCATACAAGCAGTAAGGCAACAATAGTTTATATTAAATGATATGCAGTAATGGCAAGTAATATTTTTCAAAGGTTAAATTTTTAGTGATCACTTTATCCTGAACTACCTATAGTGCTATAGTTCGAGAAGTAGAGGTTTATGAATTCATTGCAGAAATAAGTAATGCTTGAAAAATAAGCATTACTTCACGAAGTAGACTTACAACTTATTTACTAAACAAGACTTTTGACTGTGAATCCCGCTGTCAGAGAGGTCAGTGCTTGTACATACTCACTGTAGTAGCAGCTGGGCCGCAGGTTCACTCAGGCTGTGTATATTGATGGCAGCAGAGTCTGTCAAGGCTCCACCATAACCTAACATCTGCTGGTAGGTGGTGCTGCGATCAACGTGTAGCACGTTGGCTGTCTCGTCTCCTTCTGCTGGCCCTGCATCACATCGGTACTTATACAGGTTGTTACAAAAGTCCGTGCCAATATTATAGGCAAACATTCCTCACGTGCAGAGGAACAAAAATGTTATGTGGACATAGGTCCAAATGCGCGCCGTTTTTGCTCTACCGTTGGCATACATGACGTATGGTTGAAAGCGCGTGGGCAGGATCACGTGGCTGTGGGGCGTATTGTGTGGTATAGTAACATGTTACGAACTGCTGTAATGACGCCCCACAGCCACGTGATCCTGTCCTTGCGCTATAAACCATACGTCATGTTTGCGAACTGTAGCTCAGAAACGGTGTGTTTTTGGCCATATGTCCACATAACATTTGTTGTTCCTCTACAAGTGGAGGTTGTTTCCCTAGAAAATTGACATGGAATTTTGCAACAATCTGTATACATTTCATAAGTTAATTAATTGGCAGTCATTGTCTTTAATGTTATAATATTTTACATTAAGAAATAAAGCAAAATTTAATTACAGTTATTTAGATTTAGAACACGGTTTTTGTGGATTTTGGCGGTAATAAACGTGGACTTTTGGAGTTGACAACACTTGCATATATTAATGTAATACACCACATGGATAGATATAGATTTTCGATTGTGCGACGGATCCTATATTTTAAATTTATAGCCTGGAAGATAGGAAATAATAACAATTTAATAACATGATCTCAAAATTATTAACATTTTTATAACAGTTTGTTTTAGTTTTAAAACATTCACAAACCAATTTTGTATCAGTCCGAGGTTTTCGGGGGTTCGGTTCCCATTTAATACTGCACACTCCCCCCCCCCCCCTTTCACCATCAATTCTGGATCCACAAAGTGCGCCCCTCAGGTAGGCAACGTTTCGTACATGCACGTACTGACAATTGCGTACTTGCAAGCGTTACAGTGTTAACATCCGACTAATGGTGCATTACTGTCATTTCGAGTAACCTGTTCCAGATTTAGAACAGCTGTGATGTTCTTCTACAAAATATCTCGGGGGCATTTACCGTGATGCGAACTTTGCGATTACCAAATTTTATTCATCAACAGCACTGCAGAAATAAGACACTCGTCCAGGCCTCACATACAATTTCATTTGGCTGGAGGTATATAGTTGATTAGTCTGGTACAAAGTTGCTTCACATGACTAGACGTCAGAGCATGGACACATGTTGTAATATAGAGCCTCTTTCGTTTGCCTAGGCCGTTCACAAAAATATTTGTATACTTCATTTATTTTAACAAATTATGCCAACACGAGAAAAATAACTTTCCATGGCAGCATTTAAAATATATAACCATATCTAGGTTGTTAGCGACTTTTGAGCACAATTGTAATAAAAAACCAATAATTGCAGTTAATTGTGTAATTATACGTTAAGTATTGATAGCAATGAAATAAGTACACCTTGCGTTCCAGTCAAAATATATCGTTTATAAAGAGTGGTCCTGAACCATAGGTGCGAACGTCGTGAGGTGACGTCGTATGCATAAATAGTGTATATAATATTATACGAACTATATCTTTACAGTTACACACCTTTTGAATACGATGTTAAGAATTACTTAAAATTTTAATAACTAAATCAGATCAACTGTTTAATATTTCAGTAGACTAACTTTATGGTATCTCCGCCAAACTTGGTATAAATCAAACGGTGCATGTGCACTTACAGTTATGTGTGTGTGTGTGTATATATATATGTGTGTGTGTGTGTGTGTGTGTGTGTGTGTGTGTGTGTCGAAAAGTATATAATACATACTTATGTGAGTGTCAAAATATTCTTATTCTCTAAAATCAAAGAACACAAATAGTGTTCATTCGGAATTCATATGGTTGTTTTACCTCAGTGCTCAACCTGAGTGGGATTTATTTTATAAATGTACTACTTTCACTGTGTTTTTCACTCACTTATATTCCCCGAAAATGCTCCATTTCCCCACCACACAATATTTACAAGCCAGAGAACTTATTGTTGGGGTCATTTTAACCATTCTGATAGTTTGACTGGTTGAACCCAGTCTTTTAGAAGAGTCAATTGAAGAGTGCAAGAACTTGCCTGTAGTGCTGAAGGAGTGCAATGTGGGAGTGAGCCTCAGGCCGGCTTTGGACGACGAGTAGAGCAGGCAGGAGCCGGTTGAGACTTGATGCTGGGACAAGGGCTGCCTGCTGTCGCAGTATGTGCTGTTACACACGCACACCACACTGCTGCCGCCATACTGACGCGGCGCGCAGTCCTGTCCTCCCACAGCTGAAAACACACACTCCGTGCTGTGGCAACGTCATTATGTATCCTAGCTTCGATGCACCCGCCCGCCACGCTAACTTACCAGTCTTATGGGCCCTACTTTTTCCTGCTTTCCTTCCAAACTATGAATCATCACAGTTTTTGTTTGAAAGTTACAAGCGCGCGCGCACACACACACACATATATATATATAGTTTTAACAACTCTGAGGCAGGTACGAAGGGCCTTTAAGGAGCATCCCTACATAATTCGAGTCCTACACTAGCGGCCGACAGACGTACACTTGGAGCGACAGCTTGGCATGTTCTCGTCTGAGAATGTACTCAGAGGACTGCAAACCAATGAGGGATGTTGACCAGAGGGGGATCATCTGCATGTATAGAATAGAAAAGGAGACGGTAGAACTAATCACGGATATAAAATTTTACAACACGCTTCGTTTATAGTCGGGTTTCTAACAAGAAAATAAGTTACTTTAATGTTTCTCTACATAAATGTATTCACAAAGGATGCTACTAGGTCACCAGATGTAAACTATTTGTTTAATAGAGCACTTTGTGTCATACATGGTTGATGTTATATTTCACTTCTTCACTGAAATAAACATCTTAGTATAATTGTATTGATATTCCAGCAGTACGACTTCAACTTTAGCAAATGAGATTAAATTTTTGTCCTTGTTTTCAAGAAAATTTATTGAAACGCTGCTAATTTATCAACTAGGGAGGCTCCTTTAGAAGGCTGTGTCTTAGATCTAACAAAAAAGTCGTTAGTAGTAACTTTTACACTTGTCAAGTTTGTTTACATTTAGTGTGTTTTCATCTATGTATTCAGCCAACATGGCAGCTGTTCTATCCCTTAACTTGGAGCATTCACCACAAACTTGGATTAATGCAAAAATTTTCTACATATTTTGTTTCCGATTAGTATCTGAACATTTGTCTACCTTAAACAGTACATAATGACTTGGTTGGTAGCTTTAAGAAAGTTTAGTTTGTTTGATCGCCGAAAGAACATTCTTTTATTTATTTTTAATTTACTTTTGATAAACTAACAAGCCGAACTTATGAAATAATTTATTAATACAAAAATTCCGATGCATCTTAATAAATTTAGCCATAATTTCTCAGTATAGACGAAATTCTTTAGATACAAGCTCTTTGAAAGATTCTTGCTATGTAGGTGAAAGATCGAATGAAATATTGTGGACTTGAATCATTGCAGCGCAATGTCTTCTCAGAAAACCAAGACACAGTAAAATAACTGTTGAAATTTTTTTAGATTTTACTATTAATGTATGTGTTGACTACAGCATATTCGGCTATTTTTTCTTTATTATTTTTCTTATTTCACACTTGACTTTCTCAGACGACATATCACTGCAATGGTGTATGCTCATAATACTCCACTAAATCTAAAGTTATATAGTAGACTCCCGATTATACGTGTGCTGATTATCCAGCGCAAAACATTTCACTTTAAATAGTCAAAATAACCCTGAAAAAATTAAATAAATTTTTGGTTACTTGTAAATACATTCTGTGTTTCCTTGCATAATGCTCACTAACATGTTATATCCGCAACCGTATATTAAAGGCTGGAATATTTGAGTCTTATTCCAGCAGGTGAAACAATTAGTTCCGCGCATGAATAAATTAACGAAAAAATGTCCCGCAGGTTGCGCATAAGTGGATTAACGAGATATATCATTTCATAGATAAGATAACTGTGATTGTTTATTAGTGTTTTTAAATTTTAGCGCAAATCCCCTATTCATTAGTGTTAATAATTGAACGTCTACTGTATTAACTTGCTGCCTTTTATTGCAGGAGTGAATTTGACAATTTTTTCTTTCTACTGAGATATAAGAAAGGGTAAATGTGAATTATCCACGATTTTGGATTATCCGAGGCATCGGCCCCCTCCATTAGTGCAGATAATCGGAGTTGACTGTAATTCCTCACAGGCTTAGACAAACTTGAGTAGATTGACAGAAAATCAGAAGAGTAGAATAGTAGTCCGCCTGTAACCCCCAGCCTGTCAGTGTACACTATTTCGACAGAGATGTAAAATTAATAGTCTTACTTCAGTAACTGTTTTTAAAGTGTGCTTGGCCAAACAGACATGATGAAGTCACATGAACACAAGTCCAAAGTCCATATATATATATATATATATATATATATATATATATATATATATATATATATATATATATATATATATATATATATATATATATATATATATATATATACACATACACACAAACCCACACACACTTATACATATACACAATCTCAACACAGCGAATTCATTAGTCTTATTCTATAGAATGTGCTTCTCGCTCAGCTAATACTACGTCAGATTCTACCATGACTGTTACTTCATCTCCTAACAGAGCTGCTACTAGTATAGTGCGGAGCTGAGGAGAAGGCAAGGCTCAGGTATGCAGCTGGTGATGGGGACAAGCCGAGCGCTATGAGGCCCCCACCACAATCCTGCCGTTCTGCCTTGCCTTCTCCTGAGCTCCGCACTATACTCTCTGACACATATAGCTATGCTTGTAAACTAATTCATTTTGTGAGCATTTTTTTCCTTATACAGTTCGAAACTATGAATATATTAATTTATTGTGTTATTATATATACATACATACAACGGGTGTATCACCTATGAGTCGATAGGTTCATTAATGCTCCTAAGTCGCTACTTGAAAACAGTTAAAATTAGTTTGAGTTGTTTCGGTTAAATACAAAAAATATTCTCGACTTACTTGTCGCTATGTACTATTAAGCCAACATATTGATTGCGGAAATAAAATTAAACCTTCTTCACTGTTTAATTTGCAAAGACCAACAAAATAGTGTTTCAAAACTAATCGGGACCCCACATGACGAAGCCGACGACACATTTTCTTTGGGCAGACACTATCTAAACAATGCAGAAAATAAAATATCAATACATGCGAAAATTCCAGCGTAAAAGCACCTGACGACTCATAGGTGATACATCCTATTAATATATACACACACACTTTGGAAGAACAGCATCAAAACTCAAATAGTACCAACATTAATATAAAACCAATATATTCACTACTTACTTAGTATCAATATTGTTGAGAACAACAACCTAAATAATGTATGGCACATTATTTTATAGTACAGTGATACTTTTCTTTTCACTGAACCAAAACCATTAATTTTTTCTTAAAAGGAAAAACAGAAATACTTTAACCGAATTATTTTAAGACTCTGAAAATTGTGAGGAATTCTACTGCAGTATCAAAAGTTTTCTGATAAATATTATCTGTTGATAAAAGGGACAAAGAAAATATAAGACGACAATCATTACTGTAAGTATTTATCGACAATCTTAGTTTATTATTTTGATTTTCTTTATCTTATCAGAGAGCTTTTCTCTCTCACATCTTAACACTACTTTTTAAATGTTTGTAACAAATTGTACATGTTCGTCAAGTACTGAAATCTCTGTTCAACAAGAATTTTTTAAAAAGGCAAACCGTATTACTGCTCAGTGCTATGAACTTATCACAATGATTAATAAAAACTGACCCTAATGTAATACTAATTACAATTTAATTAACTTTTCTACCATCTGTTAACATACCTACCTATGCCGTCTCATTATTTCACTGTCAGCACATTCTCTTAAATGTGTTTTGATGCTAATGCTACCTGCGCATTGTAATACGTGTTGGTGTTAAAAACAAACACATTTAGAAACCTACGTGCTATGTGTCGAGAGACAATATTTCACAAGCGAACTCTCTCGCTTTAACAAGAGAGTGAAGAGGTTTGAACACCAGAAGTCACCCGATGCACAGTAGAGATATTGCAACACTTCCTCAAATCATCAGCTGGAGGGACAGAAGACTACCTACATACTATGTAAAGCCACGACGGCAGAAAGGCGACTCACAGTGCTGAGAATGCGTCGAATCATAGCAGATCATAAGATATAGTCTTTTAACAGATCATTAAGAATTGCCGCAGTAGACATGCCATAATGTCTGCTAACTTTTGCCTATGAGCCTTTCTTAATATAGTCAATTAACATAATTACTGTGCACGTGAAAGATACCATTGTCAGTATAATTCATTACCAATAAATTAGTGTCTATTGTAATGGCACGGACGTGTTAGGATGATTCATTGCCTAGTGGTATGAGATGAAGTTTCTCGTAAAAATTATTAACTACCCTGAGAAAGAGCCGAGCCAAGACAACATTTTTAAAATAATTATTTTTCTGATAAAAAATTATATTTCAATACAGAAACCTTCATAACAAATGTTTGAAACTAAAGCTGTGTCAAATTGCAGCGAGGAGATAGTAGGCTTCAACTTTCGATTTTAATTTGTTGGGGTAATAATACGAATATACTTTTATTTAGAATTTTCTATAAATTTCTTTCCACATAAAACAATATTTGAAAGTTTCCGAATTTTTTCTCTAAATTAAATTTTTCTTTAAATTTCACTTTTGCACGTTATTATTTCTTGTAATTAGTTTCCTGGTGTTGTATGTGTTTAATAGCCTATGGGATGTCTAATTGTGAATGGTAAGACCCAGTGCAATAAGAGCTACGCACATACACACTACGTGTCGCACACAAATATTTTCCACACATTCTCAAGCCTCTCGATATCTATCAACACACTCGCAGCAATATTTCACATATTACTATTAGTACTAGTGCACCAGTGCGATTAGGGTACCACAAATGTCCGGTGCCGACCCTGTATTGGCACGACGACTTCCGGTGCATTATCATAAGCCAGTAAGATATTTATTGGGGGTGAACTGCCTGATGCACCATTCGACTAAACACGACAGTGTGAAACCAAGCAGACCTCGACACAGGAAGGTGATGTTGGTCACGTCGAGGTTAACGAACGGCTTGTCGCCGAACTTATCGATACTGCAGCTAGCCACACCTTCAACCAGCCAGACTAGTGAATTGCGAGCACATCCAACACGACCCAGCCACACTGCAGTCAACCACCTACGATGGCACTAGCCGCACTGTTGACACCACCGACACCTCCTTCCACCTCCGAGACCAGCTTTCCATATGGTAGTTGTAATGACGTCTGGACTGAGGGAGGGAGTTTGCTTGGATAGCCCTGGCTATCCACACAGGAAGCCGTCATCGAGGTTGCAGCTCGACACATACAGCTGGCAACTGGTGAGTGGCACACCATATATGTAGTGAGTGAAATAACTTGACGCCATCTGGCATTTCTCTCTTAGCCCTTATTGACCTCGTTTGCTATCATTATGTCACCCGATCCATCGGCATAGTCTTCCCAACATCTTCTGTGATGGTGCACACAGATGCTGTGGCCACTGGCACCATCCAGGACATGTGTAGATAGTGTAAATTGTTTGTGTGTTTAAATCCATGATATATGTTATTGTGTATAATTTCTAATGGTGAACAGCGTAAATAACTTCTTAGGTATTTTATCTCATTGTGTATTCCTTGTTTTAAATGTCCAATTCGTAATCGCATGCACAAAAAATGAATTGCTGAACGACAACTTCTGTTATTTACTACAGTTCAGTGCAATCAGCACGAGGTGCAAATAACTATACACATATATTCATCTACAGTGCACTGCCAGGCGAAGATAAAGAGATTCTGAAATTAACACCAATAGGTGGCAGACTGTTTAAATATAAATAAACATAGTTAAAATTTATTGTTTCATAACATGTGTGTGGTCATGACTGCCTAATTCCTCTCTGCCATGATGCATGCCCCCTTGCATGAAATCCCTCCCTTGTAGGTGTATATATGGGGCTCAGCCCTGAGATGCACTTAGGTCCCGTTTCTCCCCCAGACATCCACAATAATGCAGTAGTTTAGGGTAGGTTAAAACAATTGATCCAATGAAGGAATTCTACCATATTAATCTCAGTGGGGGAATAAATACCTGAAACTCTTCTTTTGAGTTCAATTCCTTCAACAACCTTCTCTCATCACCTTGGTGCTAGCTTCTCCTCGGAGGTAGCAGCCCATTCTTTCTTCCTCGTGCTCGCTCCTTCTCGGAGGTAGCAGCCCACTCTTTACTCTTTGGTGCTCGCTCCTTTCGGAGGTAACGGCCTATGCCACTTCCTCCACCTGGAGAATCCACTCATGTCCTGGCTATAGGTACCGAAGCTGTGTATATTGTGTACTGGGTGACTGATAGCCTAGTTCCGACTACTTTCAATAAGTGTTGCGGTGTGGACCTGCCCATAATAGGTTCCAGTAACCAGTTTCGACAGCATTCTCCAAACAGCGGAAAATAGGGCACAGCCCTAGCGGTCGACCTCCTACCTTGTTGTTTCTAGAGTCTCGTGCTGGTCAGACAATTACTGGAAGTGGCCAGCTGGCACCCATCCTAACTCTCCGAGTCACCACTAAAACAAACCTGGTGATGATAGCTCATGTCAAACTTACGTACCTATGTCAAGTGTCACACTCTCAGACTTTGAAAATGCAGTACATGAGATGTTTTCTGACCTGCTACATGCAACAGTTGCAGGACATGCTATCCCCACTAGTGCTGACATTCCAGAGTAAACAGGGCTCCATTTCTATGGTTTCGAGGAGCAGAGAGTGATTCACGATCAGGTGGAGGACATGTGTATCAGTGCCGGATCTAGAGGGGGCTCATTAAAAAAAGGCAAGGTCGTTGGGTTCGTAGAGAATGGATCAAGATGTTCGTGTTTTCTGACCTCCTACATGCAACTGTTGCAGGACATGCTTTCCCCACTAGTGCTGACATTCCAGAGTACACAGGGCTCCATCTCTATGGTTTCGAGGAGCAGAGAGTGATTCACCGAGTCCACTTTCTTTGAAATAGAATTTTAAGTTTTCTGTTACCACTCTGGGTATCGTGTGAATATGAACGCATAATGATGCACTGATTTCTGCTATAGCCACTGCCACGAATCTGTCATATTAACTTCTACACCCATATGTACAACAGAAGATAGCAGAAATTAGGCATGTGAGGTGGGTTTAACAGTCACCACCAGCATAACTTACGATTCACGTGTTCATTCCTTTCGGTCTTTGTGTAAGGTGTCTGCCACACGGCCATCGGCCTCGACCCTGAGTATTTTCAAGAGTCCCAGTCCGCCTGGGAATACTTAAGTCCCATTGATGGACTGGCAACTCAACTGCCCTCCAAGCAGTATACCTTTCATAACATTACAATCTGCTACCAAAAGCAGCTATATATTGCTGATTTATGCCTCACTGGGTTACTGCAGCTCGTTCCACTTCCTCACACCCGAATTTCTCACGTTAATGTAGTGCATATTAGCAAAGCCAATTCGCTGGTCCAATAAAATGCTGCAGTTTGTGTATGTGGGGTGGCATGGCATCGGCGATTTTCGTCAAATGTTTCTGGTGTTCTAAAGATTTTGTGTCAATTTCAAACCTTGAATGTGGAGAAAGACAGCTCACCACCACCTAAAATTAGTATAGAAGAAATCCTACACAGCCTTAGACACTGTAAAGTATTTTCATCAATTATTCATATGATTATTCCATTGCGAATTTGCTCGGAATTTCGTAATGGATTCCATTTTGCTATTCTTGATTGAAAATAACTTCGAAATGAAATTATTTCATGCCGAAAAATCTCACATGCTCTTGGGGTCGTGAGATGCGATTCCGCAACGGCTAGAAGACGGCAGCCATGACACTTTTACCGTGTATTTCTACTACCTCGCTCTTTCAAACAGACGAAATAAAGCAATAAAGTACTGCAGAGTGCCCGCGCGTATTTTTTAAATTATGTTAATACTTTGCTTGTTCATTTTATAATACACAATCACAACAAATCATTAATTTTATCATGAAACATGCATTTAACGTTACATGTATGCATAGTACAGTATTATATGCATAATGAGATCTAAGTTATTAGTGATACTGTAGGGTAGTGGTAATGGCACTTGGCTAAATGCTCTGTGCGGAGTATTTTTGAAAAAAAAAAAAAAAAAAAAAGGTTCGAGGCGCTTCACCTTCCTATTGTTTTTTTATGTAGCAAATTCTTTACTCATTTGCAATTTTATCAATGAATTAAAATATTTTTTAGTGGTTGTAACGTAATTATTCGAAGTTTCATACTATGTAGACCTACTATGATTTTACTAACCCAAATTCTGCATAGAACATTCCGCTCAAGAAATAACCAATCAACCAAATTTAGTTATCTCTCCTTTTGTGGTGACTTAAATTTCAGTACCTACGAGAAGTTTGCAATACAAAAACAATTTTACATAGCAAATTTAAGCTTTGCAATCTAGCAGACAACTATGGGGCTTATTCATAGTCGTTTTTGACCCGGACTAGTGCGGGATTATCGTCGGACTAATTTTTTGTCTTATTCATAGACGCGGACTATATCTAGTCCGACGTTACTTGGCGTTTATGAATAAGGTAACACTTGGTCCGGACTATAGGACCAACCCTGGACTAACTGGCACAAGATGATCTCAGGATCATCTCGGAA
>PNEQ01002699.1:9438-26288 GCA_003012365.1 Medauroidea extradentata | reverse complement strand
TGATCTTTCCCGAGTTTTTCTTTGTTCAAGAATGCAGTTACCTTAACCTTGCAACCTACATCTATAAGGATAGGTAGGAGTGTTGCCGAGTCTTGCCCTGTTTGTGTGAGCTTTTCCGTGGGGTTAAGCCTTCGGAGTGTTTGTTTTTTTTGAGGCCTTCGGCTGAGTAGAGAGTATATTGGGCCATTAACGGCTCAGCTTAAAAATGATTACTTCTAAACTCTTATTAGCAGTTACATTTTAATTTTTAAAAACGTTGATTATAATTTCATGGTTAGTATCCCCAATTAATATGTTGGATCCTGCAGTATAAATCCTTAACACACCTGATGTATGATTAACTTGGAACAACAAATTAATGTTACAAAAAAATTATCAATCAAGTATATCTAAAAATGATGTAATCAAAATAGATGGGTTGCGTGTCAGTGCACGTCACAATGTAGTGTGACAGAATAGAATAACAAAATTATTCACTCATAGTTTTTTGTGAAATTTAAATTCTTAAGTTACATAGATATTAGATATTAAACCTTTTTAAAAATTAGAAACGTTTCTTACATGGCAATACTGTACACTTATAGAAATTTCGCTGTACACAGTACATAGTACTTTTGCTTGAAGGTTATCATTAGAATTAATTACCTGAGAACTGATTTTAACATTGATTCATCATTTAAACTAAGTACAGTATTACAGGATAGCACAGAATTTTTTTAATGCTTATTACAGGATTTTGAAACTGAACTTGGTGGCAGCCCTGCTGTAGTATCATATTAGTTTTAACACAGGAACATTACTTCTTATTACAGCAGCAACACCACTTTTATGACTAATAATTACTTGCCCACTATCCATACCTAATGCTAAACAGTTTACAAACGGAACATAGTTTGTTTTAGGATTACCAATATTTACTTAACTTGATTTGCCTTTTAGAACTGAAAGTGCCAGGAGTCAATTTTGAATTTGTCTTTAATGTGAAAAGTGACCACAATGAGGTAGCAATCATTTTAGTTACTCCTGTCAGTTGCGATAGAGAAAGGTGTATTATGTCATTCAGATACAATCTTATTATTGCAGCAGATGTTCTCGCACAGCCCAATCATATTCTTTTGCTAGGACACTTTTTAAAGAAAAATTTTCCGAAAAAGTGGCTCTGCACGATCAACATACATATTATAAAGTAAACCCTCGATCTAACGACATCGCACGGTGCCAGGAAATTGATTCGTTAGATTGCAGATGTCGTTAGTCCCGATATATCTAAATTTGATCCCCCCCCCCTAAAAAAATTAAACAATTTTAAGTGTTTTATGTCTAAAATTTATGTAGAACAATTACCGACTTAAAAAAAGTTTTCATTGAAATTATATTTTAGTACGATGAAAAGGTGTCTTCCAAATAAAATGGTACCCTACAATCCCCCACCGTGACGTGCGAGGCAGAGCGGTGCGCTCTGTCTGGATGTGTATGATGGGTGAGAGGAGTGGCCGGGCCGCTGGCCTTGGCTTGCGTCCGGGCAGATCGTGCGCATGATTCATCATGCTTGTCTCGCGCGAAGCACAGTCAGACTAGAACAGAACAACTCATATTATTTACGTGAATGCATACGGCAATGATTTTTAAACCTTTCAGTACAGCCATTGAGTCTTTTTTTTATTGAGCAAGAACTGTTACACTATGTCGCCATTATAAGCATTTACGCGATACTAATAAAAGTGCGTATTAAAGAACAAACATTTTAAAAAAGTCTGTATTTTTTAAAAACTGGAACGTCTATTATGAACGCGAATTTAGAGCCACTCAAAAGGGCAAAAACGGACTTTTCAAGGTGCTGTCACGTATAAAATAATGACTGAATTACTCGTCGCTAAAAGTTGTAGGCCAATTGGAAAAATCATGAAACTATGCACAACGCACCAATTTAATGCTCTGTACTGCGAATAGAGATGAAATTGTTCTCGGCGCGCTGGCTGCAGTCGCTCTTATTGCTCCACTGTCGAGCGAGCATAAAACAAAAACCTTATCAGCACACATACCGCACCGTCGTAGGCAGTTTTTACGCCGCAGAGCTTTCATAGCCACATGACGAGTAATCAATAATACAGCGGAAGTTGTCAAGGTCAAGCCGAGCTCAATTCTGCAACTAGAGAAAAAAAGATGAGATAAAGCTGGATTTTTTTCCTTTTACAGACTGCTGGTCCTTTTTATGTTTTTTTTTTTTTCAGTGCTGTAATGAGGGTGAAAAAAACGTGTCGTCTCTTCAACCCCCATCCCCCTGGGCTATCGCAAGACACGGAAACATGGGAGAAAGTCGCCGAGTGGGAGAGGGAAAACAAACACGTGACTCTGCTTTGTGGCGAGACAGGATGCTAGTTGCACATGACTATCAGACAGTCGGCAGTTCATGCGCGCGCAAGCAAGCACAATCAGGCTTGTTTGTTGGGCCGGTTGGGGGGGGGGGGGGGGGGGGGGTTTTTTGGGGGGGGGGGGGGGGGGGGGGGGGGGGGGTTGAATATTTACTGGCTGGCTTGGACAGTCTGGAAGGATTGTATCTATGTTTAGCGGTGTGTTTCTTACAGCACAGCACTTGCAAAGGAAATTGCAACACAGCCGAATTTCCTTAAATTTTCAATTATTTGACCCGAATATTTTACGGTTCCTCAAAAAAGGTTGTAAATTACCATTGCTATGCATGGCGCATATTGAACTGCATAGCTGAGATAAGGACACGTGGAGGAGTGTGAGAGGGAGGTTCAGGCAGGAGGGAGAGTGGAGAAGTGAGGGGGAGCATTAGGAGATAAGGCAGCGTTAGTCATCACGTCTCACATATATCGATGTTGTGCAAGCGGCCTACGCACCCGGCGCGCACTTCAACTATATTCCAGCCGAAGTTTTAGCATTTTTAAACAGTTTTTTTTTTGTTTGACAGCTGCATATTACTAATTTATAACTGCATTATGTTATTGTTTAATGTAAGCATAATTATTTTTAATTAACATGTTACTGCAATCTATTTCACTTTGCTTAGCTTTGATAAATTTTTAAAATATAAATTTTTCCACGGTTCCTGGAAATTGTGTCGTTAGATCGCCGATGTCGTTAGATCCGATGTCGTTCGATCGGGGGTTTACAGTATTTATTTATTTATATATATTATATAAAATATTATCACTGTACATTGCAAAATTTAGTTTCTTGTTGGAACTAACACATGTTCCACGTGTTTTTTGTATTAATGTGTTTTAAAATGTCTCCCATTCCACTGTGTGTGTCAGAAAAATTCAACATGGCACACACTACAAACAGAAAATTGCTTCCTTTACGTGAATCAGTTATTGATGGAAACTCAATGTATGTTTCCATTAAAATTCTTTAATATGATTTTAATAACACTTCAATCAAAGATGCTTGCAACACTTTAAATGAATGGACTTCACCAATTACCGAACAACGGGGTTAGTACCTAGAAAAACAATTTAATGTTTAAAAGATTTTTCCAACTTATTTTCACACCAAATGCAACCACATAAAGTAATAATTCGGTGCATATTTTAATTTTCAAGTTATTGAGGCTGGAGTTACAATCATCCATCTCGCCCTGTTTAGATTTGTTAATATTATTCTATGTTATCGTGGATTTTTGTTTTTTGTTCTCTTTGGAATATTCATTATGATTATTTACTATTGTATGTAATCTAATAAAAAAAGGAAATTAATGTAATTGATGGATGTAATTTAATTACACAATTGATACAGTCCATTTTCGAATCAAACACGCCCATCAGTTGATCGTTCATCCATCAGTCACATGACCTTCAGCCAATCAGAAGCTTCCATTATTTCCATCTGTCCAACCATCAAAAGTTAAGCAAGCTTTAACTTTTGACGGATGACAGATGAAAGCACAGCCTTCTAAATATGGCGAAGATCGTTTTGCAAAGGATTAGTTTTAATACGAAGGCTGTGAAGTTTATTCTATATTTCTCTTGCGTAGTACTGAGAATTCACGACTTTAATCAACGATAGAGATAATTTTGACATAAGGAAAACATTAAAATACTAAAGAAAATAATTTTCTTTAATTATTACTAAAATTAAAATGTAAATACTTTATTTAGTAAATATAATACTCGCAAAATTTATTTTTGCGAAAAACAGCGGTTTCACTTATCAGCAGCAATAGACTATCAAATAAATCTGTAAAAATAAGTACACATAAATATTTTGTTTAAATATTATAGCTAGTATTATTACCGGTATATAAACATCATACAGGACACACAAACCCACTAAGACGGGCAACTACTGCCTTATGGGTGCCCAAAAGCCAAGGAAATGTACGGCATAGGAAACACATGGCCAGACATATGTCTGTGTGGTATGGTAGCTAGATCCTCGTTTTATCTGCCCGAGAGTTGTGTGCTGGCAGGATAAAGGATATAGGCTCGCCCTCCAGTTGTATTCATCGCCAAGCGATGTAGGCTTTGCTGCGAGGTAAAAGTGGCCTATGTCACATGTCACGAATATGACGCTCATCACAATTTTGAACCGTAAATTTGAGTAACCACGGGCAACTTGTTTTAGCATGTGACGGAAAATGCAATCCTTGTAACATCATACAACTCCACAGCTTACAGCTTAACTTTCAAATTATTTTTAAGTTACCAAAAATGTTCACACCTTCATATAAGACGAACAGCAATTTTAGAAGGCCAACAATATGTAAAAATAGTTTTCTTATATGCCAGCAAATACGGTATTTTGGACAAAACTAGTGGTGGGGAACTGCGTACAAGTAAATATGGTTTAGTACATAAATTTTACAACATTAATTAGTACGGAGTATTAATACATTTTTATTTATCTGTAGCCTCATCACCTCAATCAGTGGAGACAACCGGAAGTTGTCTGTATTTTATTTACCAATTGAAGAAAATAATGTCTCATTGTCTGGGATTGTGATTGTGTCTTTGCAACAGAGGTGTGTACTGCACTCACGAATCCTTTGAGTCCATGAGACCCCGCGCAAGGGAGCACAGCAGATCGTTGTACACCTCACTGGACTCAAGGTCCCGCCTTAGGAAGTTCGGGACACGGCTGAAGCCCTGCATGAAACTGTACTCCTCGTAGAGCCATGCCAGTGCCAGGTCCAATCGTGACCTCAGGTCTTCCAACAAGAAATTCATCACCTCTGCAACCAGCACATGAAACACAAGTCCACACACTGTTTTGTCGACTTGCAGAAAAAGTCACATTTAAGGCATCACAAAGATAATATGGAGCTCCTTGGGTAAAACACCGCATTATGCATTACAGTTATTTTCGAACATAAATCACATACAGTAGTGTTTTTTCACATTGAATTATTACAATTTGCATGTGAAAACCCAGCTGCACGACATACAGCAGGAATTATAACGGAGTGCAATACGTAATTTTGCATGGTGCTTAGCTAATAAAAATGGTTTTAATTAGGCTGTAAAGTGAATATAGGAGGTCTAATGGTATCCCAAAAATTTACATACGTTTCTTTAAATACAGTATACAATAATAAAAACTAGACACTAAGCAATAACATTGAATAGTGTCTAAACAATGAAACATGAAGTAGTTTATTTTATTTAAATAAATATAATTATTTATACGGCAAATTTCAGGGTAGCCTAGCATTATGTATTTCCAGTACATGTGTTCACATTACAGACAACAGAAAACACATTTTCAACTTATTTTGCATTTGCTATCATCAAGCCAAATCAACTCACTCCGTCCTTTCTAACCCTCAATACCTGAACATAACTGTAACATAAAGTTGATGTAAAATCACTGTTCTATATTAACTTCCATTAAATTAGGCTACAAGATAGGTCAAATGTTAAAGAGTATAGCACTCTATTCCTCATACCGAGACATGCCTACCTGGTTCTTTAACTGTGATGCAGTAAAACAGAATTACATTTTTTAAAAACTACCTGTATTCCCAACGCACCATTCTGAAAAAAAAATTCTAACGGCTGTAAAATAGTTTCAAAACTTCAAGTACATTAAAACCAGGTTCCTGAGTCTTCCAACACAGCAGAAAAATACTTTTTTGCATTTTTATACAGTACGTAACTCAAAATACACTATAGTGCTCAGAGTGATGTGACACTATGGATCCTACAATGAATATTTCTTCCACGGAAAACAGCCCCAGGTTAATGACACCCTAAAGTGAAGTTCAGCTAATAAGACGGAAAAAGCATAATTTAGAGTACATGCACAAATCTGCATTATGATCCAACAACATAAGGTATGTAGTATTGAACCCACATAATCGTGGTACTAAGGTGGCATGAAAACTGCTTGGCCACTTGTTTTATAGATCATCACTGAAAAAGCATCGTCAGTTAGGCATATACGTATTTATTTTCCTGAAAAGAGAATGTTTTGTGTTTACTATTTACTTCAAGCACCATATTTTTATTACCCTTTTCAATGTTCACACTTTGCAAAAATTGTTTCTTTAAAAATTCAGTTTAAATACTCTCCTGTACTAAATTATTGCCATCAATAACAACTCAAAAGTAATACTTACATAACCAGTAAATTTAAATAAAAAAAACCTACAGTTTTAATTACTAGTATTAATTTTACAACAGATTTTTCACCATTCTGCATAAAATTGGCGCTACCACCCGTGCTTATATTATTCTAAACGCTAGCCCCTAAGCACAATTAAGAGGTTAGGCCTAAAGTCAAGTTAAATCATCGCCTCAGGTTTCCCCTAAAGTGAGATAACATACCTAGTCTACCAGAGCACTGAAGATGTGTTGCACGTAATAATAAGACATATGATATACGTATAGTTGAAAGTTTATGTTATAACCTCGCGTCTAGTTAACCACGCCACACATATTTTTGTACTCATGTAATATTGCCTCCAGTGTTGGTATGTATTTTCCAGGGTTGAACCACGTATTTTTGTGAATATTGTAAACAGTAAAACATATTCTACAGAAAAGCTACGCCGCGGCCACACTAATTTCTCAAGTGTTGTAAGTTGTGTGTCATTACAATATATACATATAAATTACATGTAGTCAATCTCGCGTAACTTTCCCATATTTTGGCATTTCTCTCCTGAGAAATGTAGCTGGCAGTTCCATTGTTTGGAGTTTTAAACCTACCTGGCTTCCTGGAAAAGCATGGTTTCCATAATCCTGTTTACAGACACACTTTTCAGAAGTGAACTGTCAAAATATGGAGTTCTTATATAAAATAGACTATATTACACATGCACACTGATATGCACAATGCACACACACTCCTAAACATACCAAGACATGAACCAAATTTTTGAAGCCCACCACCTGCAAAAACTTACCTACACACAGTGAAACTCAACATACTGTACCTAGCCCTAATATTAGACTTAGTAGTGAACTCAAAATGGCGCAAAAAAAAAATCTGCTGTTGCATTACCATGACTTTAAGGCATCACAAACGAGGACACTTGCAACTTAAGTTGGAGCTGGGCTCTACATTGTTCACTAATGTATCAAAATACATACACCTGAGCATCTTACCTTGACGGACTTGTGCGCTGAAAGTAGCAGCCATCGTTGTTATCATTTTACTCCTGAGAATACCTATTCCTCCAAAAGCTGCCGTCTTTTCTGTACGTAATATCCTCAGCACTGCATTCACCATCATGCGGTTTGATGTTTCCTCATCCAAAGGCTTGGTGATCTCAGACAACTTCAACGATTTGATTCGTTGTTTTGTAGCCTAAAAATTCCACAAAGCTCAAACTCGTCAACACCAACACAAATTAAAGAACGTATTACATGACAAATTCAATGAAACACCGTATTCACCTATTTACCACCTGACCACTATTTTCAACATGTTATCAAGAAAAAAATTATTCTTCATTATACAGTTTTAATTTAATAGTATTTTTTTGAAAACACAACTAAATAAACTTAAACATTAATGTAATTAAATATGTAGATACGTCTTAAGAAAGAAATGACGTTGCAAAAGTATACACATTACTCAGCACCGCTTCCATTTGAAGCTTGACAATGGTATTAATTAATGTATATGTAAATAACGCATTGGCCGGTAAAGTGAACCTACTTGACAAACCAGATGCAGTACATACTGCATCACACAAGCAAAACTTCTGACTCCTGTTTACAACAGTAGTAAGAGCCCTACCACCTTCAAACAATAGCTCAGAACAAAGACGCTGGGAACTTGCCCATCAATACTGTTGCAAGCCAAGTTGGCAGGAACGTGGGATTGTTTGTTTAGGCAACTCGTGTTTGTTGCGTTAGTGCGCCGGCATTGCCCTAATAAAAGATGTGCGTGGCGATACGCGAGTCGCAATAGAGTGCCGGGTGGTGTGAGAGAGGGCAGCCCCGGCGAACGCACCTGCACCAGCAAGCTTAACTCCGCTTCCTCTCCTATCCTCTAGGCTGTGTGCTCTGAGGAGAAAGCGAGGCGGGGAAGCCTAACACATAACCAGCCACCACCCCTATTGCCACATTCCACCCTCCCGAGGGGCTATATAAAACGCCCCACGACCGCGCAAGCGACATTCTATCGCTGCTCTCTTGTTGAGGTAAAACCTCCGAGGCTAGACAGAAGTAGACGGGACTTGCTGATTACCGCCGGGTGTTAGGCGAAGCGAATTTTACCGTGCCAACGAGTCTTTGTTGGTGGTTAAGTAGTAGGAACAGTGTTGTTCGGAGACAGTTTTGGGGAAGGCATTGATGGAACTTCATCGGGGCTTTGTTGGTCCGTCTGACCACTGGTATTGCGGGTAGGGCCCGCCCTGGGCTGGATAGGCGGCAGTATTGGTCCCTGTGCGATGGGGGCACTCGTTTTCTGCAGAATAAACAAGGGTTGCCTAGACTCAAGCTGGTCATCTTTCCTACTGTTAAGGTACCCCATTCATCCTGCACTCCTGATCCCTATCCCCTTTTTCCAGCATATCATCAGGGCTCACATAGACCTACAGAGAATGGGGAGAGCCGGTGTGAGAATTCCCGGCCATTGCCGTTTCGGGTGGCCGACTGGGGGCTGGCGACCAAGGTGGGTGTGTGATCCACACCAACGCCAGGGAATCAGTTGCTAGTTCGGTCCCCCGCCACCCTCAGTGGTGCGGCTGGAGCTTCCTTGGCCTGGAAGAGCCGCACGGGCAGGGGCAGTGGTAGGGAGAGGTCGCCTGGTTCGGGGAGGGCTGGCTCCCGTTCAGGGGTCCAAGGTGGGTGTGTGCTTCACATCAAACGCCTGGAGCCCTGTTCAGGGTCTGCTCCTGCACCGCCTTGAGTGGTGTGGTCCCCTTGCCCGGGGGGTTGAACCCCAGCCACTGTCGCCACGTTCGAGAACGTGTTCCTGGAATCAGGACCGCGGAACCGGTGACAGACTTCCACGTCCGTCATTATTCCCCTCCTTCATGCCCCATACCTGTTCCCGAGGCCAGCGTCGACATAGGTTGCCAAGGGACACTCGGCAGGCGAGGCACCTCCGCCGTACAGTAGATAGCGCCGTAAACTTGATAGCCCCTATTCTTGCCCTAACCGACAACTTGTCCGCTCCTGGAGAGGCAGGTAACAATTCAGGTCGTAGAGGGGTACCAGTGATGCCCCGAAGGCTTCATCAGCAGGCACGGGAGGAAGCGGCCCGCTGTCGACGGGCGTTGTTCCAACAAGCGGAGGAGCGGCTACGGTGGCGCACGCCCGGCTTCGAGGAGTGGGACACCATCCAGTGCACTGCCCACCATCCCTACCCCCTTGCTGACATACAATCACTCTCTCTCACTCTCCCGTGGGACACCCGCCCACCAACGATAGACCTGGGTGATCGGCAGGTGGTCCTCCCTCTGCCAACAATGGAGTGGCAGGAAAAGGTGCGCAGCTGGACGCTGGAGCAGAGCTCTCAATACTGGCAAGAGGTCGGTCTCTGCCACAAGGCTTAGGCATAGGGAGACCACAAAAACCGGTACAACAATACATTAAAAATGTCAACAAAACATCAGATAATCACAACCAATGCACAAGTACACAACTACACCCTCACATCTCTTATTTTTGAATTTTCCTACCACACCCTACAGTATTTCGCTCCCTGGCCACTAGGGTAACTAACGCTATTACTCAATTTAAGTTGTGGGACCACAGTGGTCGATGAGTCAGACCTCTCGCCTCACACCAAGGCAATCCGGGTTCGATTCCCGGCGGGGTCGGTCCCTGAATTTTTCGCATATGAGAATCGTGCCGAACGATGCCGTTGGTTGGCAGGATTTCTCAGGGATCTCCCGTTTCCCCCGCCCTCCTATTCCGGTGCTGCTCCATACTCACATCACATCACTCCCATCACCGCTGAAAACCTAGATGTTAAGCGCTGACCAAAATCTCTCACTCACACAATTTAAGTCATTTAATTTATGCTGCTGTTTTCAGGAACCTAACCCTGACATAAATCAAGGGCTTTCATGCAGTCATGAGCAAAAATGCCGATGGTGATTGCATGAAAGTAATTTATTGGCAACAAGCTCTTGACAGACGTGCGTGCACCCGAGACTGGGTGGTTTATTTTGAAACTTCTACACCCCCTCCTTTTCCTTTCTGAGACAACAGAACTGTATCTGCAAGTACCTGTCTTCCTCCCCCACCTTCTCACGCAGGAGTCACCATTGCCACTTTGGAAAGCTGGCGGCTTGCGGAATAGCTTTCACTTGGTAGGCAACAAAATTAGTCTCACCCTGCATACCGCTGACAACGTTTAACTGCCAGAATTGGGTTTAAATAAATTTGTAAGATTTTAGCACACACTAGAGCAATACAAAATGCTAATTTCATTATTATAAAAGTGCCGAATGTACAGTTCAAAGAGAGAGAGGGTTTAAAATTATTTTATAGTTCGAAATTACGTAATTAGAATTTGGAAAAATTCAGTCCCAAGTACTTGAAATAGCGAGCTTTTGCTGCACATACTGTATTCACCCGAAGAGAAGACAAAGTTTTGCGACAGAAAATTAATAAAAATAATAGGGGGTCATCTACAATTCAGGGTCATCTTTAATTTAAGACAATTTGGATATAAATACCTTATCACTAAAAATTGACACTACAGTACTTACGTGTGTGTTAAAAGCATATATTTTCTGGGGGACCTATTTAATAACATTTTACTTGCTTACGTTCGTCTCCTCAAAACAGGTTATAGTTGAAAAAGTTGTGTTGTCAAGTCATGTTTTTAAAATTACGGTACATGAACCAGAAAAAAACATTTCTGAAAATTCAGTTTCTTGACAATTACCACAAAAATACATGGTAATTTATTGCTACTACAGTATCCTTTAAACAAATACGGTTGCGTGAAATATAACGATCACTTTATTTACGGTAATAGACATAATTGTTTACCAGCGGCAATTAACCACAGAAAATGTAGCGTAACCATAGACTACGTATTGACAACATGAAGCCAATGGTGTGTATATAATAAGTTAGAGAGATGTTTTCATCTTGCTTTCTCAGCCTTTGCGTTTTCTGCTTCTGGTCGTTTATTACCAATTGCACAGCACAACACTATAGATTGTTTTGAACACATCTTAACCTCACTTTCCTTTTCTTCTTACTCTATGGTGTCTTACTCTGTCGTATTCTAGGCTTTGTTCCAATTGTTCCCGGTAAACATATTTAGACACATGTTTTTTACAAATTTTGTTATGAACTCACGTTTTTTTATACTAAGTTTCATTGATTCTGTCGCGACGATAAATTTCGGGCATTAATTTTTTTGTTTTATTCTTCGCATCCATACTCGAAATAGGTGGTAAAGTTATTTTTGTTTGTAATTTTAAAGAGTATTCAGTTTCTGGGAAGTCACTTCTTTGAATTTAGGATTGTGGAAATCTAGAGTGTTCTATGACAGTCTCTCAGGTTGAGTTCTTTTTGTTAGTTCACTGTTCCTGGTAGCCTGCAGAGTTTGCTGCCACTGCAGTGCTTGTAGATTCCTTTGCGGGCAGTGTCCCGGTAGTGCGCAGGCCGATGGCCTTGTGTTAGGTTGTAGGTAGATGGGGGGGGGGGGTGTGGTGATGGATGTGTCTGTAACCGGGCGGTCGTGCGCTATGGGTCTTTCTGGTACTTTCGGCATGCGGCGGCCTTCCGGGGGCACTGGACGCCTCTGTCAACACTCCCCTGCTCCCCTGTCTCACATTAACAGTGGTAGTAGGGCAGGCAGGCGGGCAAGAAGTGCACTGCAACACATTTCTGTCGTACCAATCTCGGACAGTCCCCCTGCCCGTGACATCAAATGTTGCTGATGAGTGAAGGCCATGTGAGACAGAGAGGGTAGATGTTGCGCCAATCTGGAATGGTCGCTGCTGACCATTCCAGGAAGGTAAATCATGGAAGGTTATAAATACCTGCCGGCCATGTTTCGGCGAACTTTTTCGTGGGACTTTCTTGAGGTTTTTTGATGTTGGACTTTTCTTAGAGTTTTTTTATGTGGAGTTTTTTTTTAGCCTTTTTCTATCATGGACTTTCGTGGAGCTTTTTGTTACAGCTTTTTGGTTGTTAGGACTCAGGCGAGAATGGCGATGCCTCGATGGGCGAGGCGTAATCCTAAGTGCTCGGACTGCCAGATTGCAGGAGTTTCAGTTAAGTTAATTTTTTTATTACTATTAATTTTAATTTTTGGGTAGTCATATTTAATTTTTACTATGACTTAAGAAGATGTCAAGTAGTCCTGAGATGGATGAGACTTCGCTGGACAGGAACATCAAAACGATAAGTATTCTCACTTATTATTTTTATTATTAATTATTATTCATTCCCATTTAGTTTTCATGTTCGGTATTTGTTGAACCATCGTGGATACATATATGCATGTATTTGTTGTTGGCCAGTACAATCACCGTTTACTTAATCTTTCAGAGTAATGTACCTAATGACCTTGAGTTTGATTGTAATGACAGAAACCAATTTATTATTTTGCCGTAATTATCTTTTCTTAATGTAATACCTGTTCATTGTTCATAACAAGGGAGAACATTTATTTGTAAATTCATGCTTTAAAATCTTTTTCCAACTTGTACACATTTATTTTCATTAATGTAATATTTATTTATATTTGTATAATTTTATTTTAATATTTTGTAATAAACTCCAATTATTTGAACTCCAATTATTTGAATTCACTCATTTATTTCAAGCATACAAACTGTAGTCCCCTTAACGTTAATTGATAGCCCCTAATTGCAGAACATGTATCTTGGTTAAATTACTTCATTAATAGTTGATGGTATGTGACTCAGGCACACTACAAGATTGGAGACGCGACCCGTATGGGCAGTTAGCCTGTGTTCGATCTTCTGTACCCCTCGCATAGAAAGTTTGCCAACCGGAAATAATTACTTTGTTTCAGTTAGTTTGTTATGCTCTACCAAACATCAGATAGTTATGTAGCTAGGCTACAAGTTGGAAGTCTTGTCTTTAAAGTGTTTGTTTTTATTTTACTTAAGGAGATACGTATCATACGTATTTATTTCCCCCACAGTTCTTTTTAATAATTGTAGAGTGTATTTTGTCTTTATTATTTAACTTTATAGTTCAGTCAATATCTTGTTTAATTATTAGTGATGTTTATTTGTTTTCCACCTCGTAGTCTTGCATTGCTAGAATTCAGTTACACGCACATCCCCCAGTTTACTTCTACATAAAACACTTTAGTCACAGACGTTCTTTAACGTAACTTTGAATCCGACGACACTGTCTCCACATCTCACTACATTATTTACTTTTGCTTTATTTATTTTACAATGACCCAACCTCCTGACAATACTACCCAACCTACTGACAATACTATAATTTATTTTTTTGAGTAACTAAAATTACTGATCATGTTGAAGTTAAAGGGATAAATAAGGGCAATATTTCTATGAGTGTTCGGAGAAGTTATGAATAACAACAGATTTTGCTCCCATTTAATTCAGTGAGGTTAGTCTATTTAATTGTAATAGTTTTGTTCAAATATATAGTCAGTGATGGTAACAGTACACAGAAAATGTAATTGGGCTCAAGAACAATTACTTGAATAAATTTGTAACTAATTACAAGTAAAAATTACTTTCCACAAAAGTAATCAGTAAAATTACAGTTACAATTACAATTAATTTATGTTTACTTTGAAATTCCCTCAACTTGTTCTAATATAAACTTTCTTTTCCTTATTTGCATTAATATATTTTGTAATACAAAAACATGGTAATAATTACATTGCAGAAGAAATATTTATCAAATGTAGCAGCAGAAAAGTACGTTGTTCAAAGACGTGCACACATTTTAAATTCAATAACTATTTACTAGAAGTCATGTCACATATTTAGTCCCCATTGATGCAGTTTGCATAGTTTTTACTATCATAAATCATCATTCTAGGAGAAAAGAATTGAAACTGCCCCGTTATTTTTACTTAACACACAGAAAAACCAAAAACCCAACTTTCAATATTTTGAATTGACTTTGCAGAATAACTGCATCTTAAAATTACTCTCTCCTATCTTGCCTCTCTCAAGTGACAATATATCTTTGCTGATGCTAAACAGTCTCTTTACTGGTGCACTCGAAGGTAAAGAAGCATTATGCTTCAAGAAAGCAGCTTTAACAGTGGGATAGTAGCTACGCATTTTAATGTTGAATTCAGATATCAAAAATATGAATTTATTTCCTCTAAAACTGGGTAAGAGGGGGAAACTAAAAGAAAAAAAAGCTTCTTAATTAGTTGGGGCCTCTTTTTAAGTGCTATATTTAAACTTTTATCTAACTCGCCCAAGTTATCTTTAAATGCAGTGAATGGATATTTGGTTTTTCTTTCTCATCCAACCATGAAACATTTAGTTTCAGAATGAGCCCAGCTGCTCCATGCCGAACTCAGCAGTTTACAGCCAACACACAATTTACACTTACACATATTCTCAGTCGACTATGTACTTGAAAGTTCGAAGTAATTTTTAAAAATTTTAAATGGAAACACATATTTATCGTTTCTTGATTCAGTCGAAGTAACATTGCTTGGCCACGCCATTATGCCTAGAGCAATCACTGGCCATAGATATATAGCCTTGTAGAAATGAAAAATTTTTTTAGTGAAGTTGAAACATTTGCCACCATATTGAATTTAAATAAATATTTTATTATTTAAATATAGCGCCCAGTGTTCTACTGTAAACGGAACAGAATAGTTGCAATCTATGCACTATATTGTGATTTACGCCATTGCTGTTTTTATGCCGGTAAATGGTTGGAATTAAATTTTAAGAAAAAATTTGTTGAAACTCTATCTACATTAGGTAAACAAAATGTAACGATTACTCGTAAGTAACGATTACATTTATTTAACTATAAGTAAAATACAAGTAAAAATTACTTTTTCCTAAAAGTAACGAATTACAAGTAAGAATTATTCAAAAAGTAATTGTTACTGGTAACGAAATTACTTGTAATTTGTTACATGCCATCACTGATTGTGATTTATTTCCAGATTATATTGTGTTCAACCCATGCTAAAAATTTCCTATCTCACTGCTTTAAAAATTTTCAGTACCAAGTCGTTTTCAATTCAGGTTTAAATATTTTTTTCCTTCAAATAAATTTACTTTTGGGGGGGGGGGGGAAGGTAGTCTAAAATTCAGGGTTGTCTTCCATTCGGCTAACTTCGGTAAGAGTCACATAATTTATACACATTATTTCCACTTTGCCAAATACCTATATGAGTTTACTGTATAAGCCATTTTCACGACTCACTACAGTAAAGTTACGTTAATAACAGAGCCTGCATTTGTGTTTTAAGGTTGTGCGATCACCCTTAATTACAGGGCCTTCTTTTAGGAAATTTTTACGATGATTCCTGAGTCCAGGTTGGGTCTTAGGTTCTCTAGAGGGTTTCTTCTTGGTTTTTCCGAAGTCTCGAGGATCTCTGATAGAGTGATAAATGGTGGAAGCCCCAGTTGACGGTGCCGGCGCATTCCCTTTCCTCTTCGGACCTCCCACTCCACTGGCTATGAAGGGGTAGGCCCGGGAGGGGAGGGGGTGGTCTGGTTCCGTCGACTGGCGGTAGGGGCGCGCGCGTCGGCAAGTCGAGCTGGCGGCCGCTCGAGCAAGAGAAACTCACTCTTGTGTCGGGCGTGGACGAGGAAGGGTCTAGGAGGGGAAGCCGTCCTCAGTGTGAAAAAAGTGGATTAACGAGTGCTGCCGGATGGTAACCAGACTTCCTGTGGGCTCTCTGCATCGCTTGGCAATGTGGGAAATTGCAATACAGTGGGACATTGCGGTTGTGTGGTGAGTCCGCTTAAGTGACGGCGTTAACATTGAGAAATGGGTGAGTCTCACCTGATTGTTTCTGAGCCGGCGCATTTGTCGCCTTGAAGGTCCATCGAACTGGGGCAAATAGCAAACATTTAGCTTCCCTTTTTCCCTGTATGTCAAGCGGAGCCGTTAGCGAGACCGGGAGAGCCGCATAACGGCAAAAAATGCTAAGGTGCCTGGAATTGCGCAGACCGATGAGCTGATGAAAATTTAATGTAGCCCTCAGACAAGGAGATTGTCTTCTAACCTTCTGATTTCCCGAAAACTGCTGGAGACTAACTAAATGCGTATGAATGTTATGAGTGTAGTTAAGGTTTTGTGGTGGAAAACTCAATGCGTATGATTGTAATTATAATAAGTATCAGGCCCTTTATTGTATATGTGGTGGGCAGTTGACACGATTTGAGAGTGTGTAAATTTGAACTGTGCGCATTTAGCACGAAGCCCAATTGGATGTATGCTTAACATCGTAACGTCTTG
>PNEQ01002698.1:35581-59876 GCA_003012365.1 Medauroidea extradentata | reverse complement strand
CAGAAAATTTTAAAATTGCATTTTTTCTGCAAAGTGTCTCTAGGCCCCGACTTCCGTAGCGTTTTGCGGGAAATTAATTAACGTAATAATGTAAACATAAATTGATATCAGTTGTCAGACGTCACACTGTTGAGCGGTAGATATGACCGACCCTTGTCCCCAAAAAATGAGAAAATCGAGATTCCGAGTGTCTTCTCTCGAGCGAATAGCCCGACTCCCGTAGCATTTAACGGAAAAATAAAGTAAGTGATAGTTTAAATATAAATTTATATCAATAGTCAGACGTCTTACGATAAAAAGAACACCGCTAAACAATATATATGACCAATCCTTTTCCTAAAAAAATGAGAAAATCGAGATTCCGAGTGTCTTCTCTCGAGCGAATATCCCGACTCCCGTAGCATTTAACAGAAAAATAACGCAAGTGATATTTGAAATATAAATTTATATCAATAGGCAGACGTCTTAAGATCAAAAGAACACCGCTAAACATTACATATGATCGACCTTTGTCCTAAAAAAAAAAGAGAAAACCGAGCTGTCTAGTACCTTCTCACGAGCGAATAGCCCGATTTGCATAGCGTTTAATGGGGAAAAAAGTAGGCATTCCTTACTAGTAAAATGCCCTTGTAAATTATTCACCAAACAAAGAAGGAATAAGCAGATGTATTTATTCATTGCGCAGTTTTATATAACTTAACGTAAAAACATTCCCTCGACGTTGTTGATGAGTTGTAGGAGAACGTAGATACTAGTAGTGTGCAGAGCGGACAGATAGCGCAACTGTACGAATGTTCACAAGATGGCTGATAGATAGCGGAACCGTAGCATATACCGACGTTGTTCCAAAAACGCCATTTTGTGACGTTCTTACCTAAAATCGTCGAGAATTACACGTATTAGTGATTGAAAATAATCACTTTCACAGTCAGTATATGCGGTAAAAATAAATTAGGAGTTCCGGGATTACGTAATACACGAACGTCTATTTATTTTCCAAGTTCGACATACTAGGAGACAAATGTTTCTACACTTCGAAAATAGGTAGCGCTATTATCGTGCTCATTTGTGAAACGCACGTTTTACGACACGCAGTAACGCATTGTTTAAGCAAATTATGCGCCAAGTTAATTGTTTTAAGTACGTATGGTGTTAACGCAATAAAGAAAAATATCACGCTATTATTTATAGGGTTCGTGTAAAAAAGTAAACTCATTCGGCGCGAGACGAGAGAGATATAAGACGTGAAACAGCCTAGGAGGTGGCTGTACTATAGTTAAATGAGCATATGCGCATGCGCTGGACCATGCGTCTATAGTACGACCTCAATATAGATCCTAATACGTCGTAGTTGAAGACCGGCCGGCTTGGCACAGGCCCCGCCGCCGTGCGGTTTTCAAACTGTCGCTGCCACATTTTTTAACGGATTTTCACTATTTTTGTTTTATTTTTAATATTGTGACTTACCAAGTAATAACTGCAGCTCTACAATTCATATTTTAATGCCGTGAATTAGATACAGTATGTTTTATTCATTTTCAACGTAATTCCTTATAATTTTGTTATTTTTTTGAGGGTTCCTGAGATTGTATTCGTAGAATTGCTACCTTCGTTAAATCCAGGGTTCGTAAAATCGGAGGTCTTGTGTATTCTCTAACGTAGACTCGAGCCTCGCTGCTATGATACATGGTATCCAAGAAATTTGTCATAGTTGCATTGTTGTTGTAGTTACCAAATTACCTGACTTCAACCGCTTAAAAAATTTTTTGTTAACGAGCATTTTTTTTTTTTGTTTACGTTCGTGTTAGTCATTGTCCTAGAACAGAAAATTTTTAAAAAAGTAATGTGACGTGCATTGGCACGTAGCCTATACTTGGTCTCTTAGCATATAGTAATTTCAATTTTTTTTTCTCTTAATTAATATTTTTTTTTTTTGTTTATAACAATTTAAGTAGGCCAACTTAAACAAGTATGAGGATGTACGTATACGGCGGGATCCAACATATTAATTGGGGATGCTAGTAGAGAAATTAACAGTAAAATTTTATTCAAAATTTAAAGTTTAACAGTTAAAGCAAGATAAAAGTAGTAAAATTTTACGTGTCAATTTTATCTGATTTATGTCGTGTTTGGACTCATTTTAAAGCTAATTTAATTTCAAGCAACCTTTCTAATCTTGTATTTTGCCTCATTTAAGATTTTTAAAATTTCTAGTTGACTCTGAGCTCGCCTCCTCTGGAATGGGATTTATCTGGCAGGCAGGTCAGAGTTCAGATGCTTGGAGGCTTGTACAGTGGCGTGCTGGAATGCGGCGAGAGCAGCATGTTGTTAGGCCTTCGACTTGGGTGGTAGTGTCGTGTGCAACAGAACTCTAAAAAAGGTGGTGATCCGCGACAGATTGGTGACGCAGCACATCCCCAAATAATAAACTAATGAATATTTAGCTGGTATTGTAGAATAAAACGCTTTGCAAATATGTCAGTAACTATGTTACATACTTTTTTTGTATTATAAATGTCAATTGACCAGCTTTTCAATCAACTTGAGTCCCGTTGTATCACTCCGCCGCTCGGCCAAGTAAGTATGTTTGTTCGTCCAGGATGATATTAGTTGGGGCGTCATTGCGGGAGTGAAAGGGCGTGTGAGAGGCTGGAGAGGGGCCGTGAAGCCTAGAGGGCGGATTCGTTAGAAGGGATTTTTTTCGTTTTGCATATTGCCTTTTCATTTTTATATTTATGTAACCAGTAGGTACTTATAACCTCATAATCAGAACTAAGGTAGATAAAATGCCGAGCTAAGTACATAACTGAGGGGAAGCGGCAAGTCGTAGTATGTAGATAGAAAAATCCACCTGAAGTAACCCTGGACGAGCACTCACTATATAAATGGCCCTTGTCTTGTAAAGTTCTTCAAAAGAGAGGTTAAATAAAAGGTAAAATGCCATTTTTTTTTTTATTATTATTTATTCATTTGTTGCTGGTTAACCTCACTGCTATCCGGGCATCAGTATCATAGGCACCGCCACTACATCAGCTCGTTTGTTTTCGTCGTTGTTCTGCCTGCCAACTACATGCAATAGCAACGGAAGAGAGTTACGTCCCCGCTTGCACACCACAACATGCACAGCAACAGGACCATACTAACTTGAGAAACAGCAAGCCCCGTTACAAGTGGTGCTGCGAACAAGGACATCAACATCAACACTCAACTCCTGCCCCGTTACAGTAATAATGATTTCATTTAATAAGCAGATGTTTTCTGAATAAAAGGATACCAGAAGTTACCTAGTTTCCAAAATCTTTAACAGCGAGCGCTAGCGGTGAATGCCTATTGTGGCTGGTACAGGCATTGTTGCATAACATTGTGCATGTACAGTCACGGTCGTAGAAGTACAGGTCTGGACACTCTCCTATCTACCACTGTATTTTGCTTGACCCCTTTGTTGTTTGGCTGTAGTTCGTAAAGTTACTGAGAATGTTGTACTTTTCAGCGCTGTAATCCGGGCAGTCGGACTCAAACTCCGCCCACTTTTTTCCATTGTTAACAGTATAAAGTAAATAAAGATCGCTGGAACCATGATTTAAAATTGTGAGTGAATGAAGTATTTCATAAATTGATAAAAAATATGTTTTGATAAATTGTTTATCTTAGTGGGAGGGAAGTGGGCGAAACTTAGAGCTCGACCGCCCGGATTACAGCGCCAAAAATGTATAGCATTATCGGTAACTTGGAGAACTGCAGCCAAACAACAAGGAAGTAAAGTTTCCAGGCGAGTGTCCAGATCTGTTATTCTACGGCCATGGCCTAGATCCTTCCCCATGACCTACTTAGTGGTGGCGAATGAACATCATCATGCTTCTAGGTATACACTTACCAGTAGAAACAACACAGTGCGGACAGCATGAGAACTAAGATGGAGATAGTGTTTAGCTGGTTTGTCAGAATGTACTACTGTGTATCGTGCTCTAGTGTTCACCATAAAATAAAAATTACTGAGATGTAAATACAACTCGCTGATACAAAAAAAAACTGAGTTAGCCTAAGGTTACTATTGCCTTAGTACATGTAGTAATCAGTTTGGAGAGTAGCATATTTTATTGTTTTAATTGTGCATTCTCTCGTGATAATTCTATTCCTGACAGAGTACAGTTGTTTCAACGTGTTACAGGTGAGTGTGGTGCAGTAATTTTCAAATTTTTACTGTGAATAAACCATAGCATCCATCAAAAATAAGTTTTTGGTAAGAAATTTGCAGAGAAAGAAATATTTCTTCACAAAATATTAAGAGACTGCCTGGCTTTGTTCTACGCTGTTCAATACGTCTGCTTTTTCTCGCTGTGGCACGAGTTGAATAATTTGTACACACTTTGAATAACGGGTAGTCCAAATTGCGTAATTTTAATTGCAGTTGCTTACTACCCGACGTGCTCGATTGGCTGATGTGATATGCATATATCTTGACATTTTTTTCTGTCTTGCTCTTAACTCCGTTATTCTCTCCATCCAATGAGCATTAACTCAACTGACTTGTTAAAAAACAGCCAAATAAAAGAATGCTTGCAGTGCTGTTTCAGATTATTGTTTTTCTAACTTCACCTTTCAACACTCAAATTCTTAAACATGTTTATTAGTATTCAGTTTTAACGTCTGTTTCTCTCCCAGAGAAGGGTATAAATTAGCATAGACAGGTGAATGTAATTTTTCACTTGTCCGTTGGACAGGTGGTGTGTTTCCTATCAAAAATGAACAATGCCAACATTGGTAGCTACCTCATTTCGCACGCTAGTCATGAACTGTTTTAAGTGGAAGCAGTTAGTAAAGTTCGAAGCCAATATTCGTTAACAGAAATGGGCACGAATTTGTGATTTTATTCCGGCATTGTGCAGATAGGAAACATGTCAGGCAACGTTTCAACGCTACCAAACCTCAATAGGCTGTTGCTTGAAAACCAATGTTAGGGCTAGAAATGCTGATTTTCAAACACTGCCCACCACCTGTGGTGTTTTTTCGTGTTCTTTTTCTTTCTTCCACTTCAGCTGTCCAAACAGATTCTTCCCGAGAGAAAATAGGTTTCTAACCACCTGCCTCCTCTCGCCTGGGACGCTATGTACGATACTTTTACAGTGCAACTGCCAGCCCATATGGATTTATTGACACAGGAGACAGTAATTCATCCTCTCATGCACTTTCCTTGCTGCTTATATCAAAAAGCTCAAGGTCTAGGCAGTCAATCCTGAGCTGTAATTAGCTAAGCAGAGGTAAGCGCGAGTAGTGTGTATGTATGCGAGCGAAAGGGAGAAGAGATGGGAAAGAAACTGTCATCACATGGCTTGCCTTGTTTCTCAGAACAGCCTCGCTATGGTGTTGCGTGCGCCGTCTAACTCCCCTGGCGCGTGCTACAAGAATATTCTAGCAGTCTTTTTTTGGAACATTTTAACAATTTTTTTACAGCTGCAGCTTAAGGATGCTGCCTATCTCAGAGCTCTGGCAGCAGCAAGGATAGGGTTTTACATGTTAAATCATATTGGGTGGAACTCACCCAAGTTTTGTGATATCGCTTCTGGACAAAAACCATTTTCTACATCTAGTTAAGGAAAACCGTGCTAAATTAATAAAATTGCAGGAAAAAAATTGTGAATAGCCATTTTAGAGTGTTTTCAATGTGTAAAAATGCTTTTTTGCTCACAGTTTTCAGGGTATTGAAAAAATTGCGTAAATTGCCCTTTAACAATATGTGCGGCACCGAGATGAATAAAAAAGTCAATGATGATGTACATGTAGCTTCAACACGTACTAAGCCACGTCAAAGATTATTTAACATGTCAATCCCTATGCTTGCTCCTGCTGTGGCTCTGTGGTAGGCAGCACTCTTAATGATGTTCTGTAACCATGTATATTATTGTTGAATTCAAATGAAATTATTGTTAAATGAACTTTCCTGTTTGCAATATGTTAAATTTTTCCATTTTATTCTTTTTAAATTATTAAATTTTGATTTTTTTTTTTTTACCTGGATTGAGAATACAGTCCTAGCTGCGTTGTTGTTGTACGTGTGGAACTCGACTGTATTTTACTTGGCCCTTTGACTTCTGCTCAATACATTTTGCTGGTCAAAAATCCTGTGAAATTAATTAAATAAAAATGTTTCGTGGAAAGATGTTATTTTAGTAAGTGGCTCTGTAATACAAAAGCTTATTAGCTTATTTTTTTGGACAGCTGTGGCAGTTATGTAGAAAAATTTTTGTATTGGGTGTTCATGGCAAAGCGAGTATTTTTCAAGACAATCTCCTCAGGAATACATAATAATGAAAAAATCTTTACATTATAGCTTTAGCTCTTGACTTCAGAGGTCAGTAAAATTTGTACTCTGTGTTTATTACTTGCACTGCTATATTTATATTAAGAAGTGACATAAAGTTACAAATTTGTTGGAAAGGGGAAAAAAAAGTAAATAGAGCTTCAAAAGTACTCACTGTACCATGAACTAACTTACCTATAGTCTCAACTAAATTATTCTGAACGTATTCTAGCCATTGCATCTTCATAATTTGGACATATCTAGTACAGTACTCAAATCCTACCTATGTACTGTACATAGATTGATGTGCTAATGGTAATATGTTAATTCCTGGTTAAGAATGTTATGTAGAAATTCATAAGTATGAGACATCCTTGTTGCAGTATCCAGTGGTGAGTGCAGACAGGTGGGTGCAAGTGGTGTGCCCTAGCAGCGGCAGCGTACGTGGCGAGCTAAGAGTGCTCTTGGCATTGGGTTCCGAGGACCAGGTGATGTCTCTTGGAGCTTCATCTGGTGGTGTGCTCGGGCCTGCTGGTGACGGCCTCAGCATCCCTCAGAGACTGCATGATGATCTACACTCTCAGGATGTGGACGCTACGTCTGGTACCATTTACCCTGTTGACGTACATCCCAACAGCCAAGACATGGAGGTGTGTCCTGCGTGTGCCACAAGCGACAAGTCCCACAGTTCCGTGCAACACAACCCTGGTCAAGCTAAAGCCATCAGACGTGTGCGAGGTAGCAGATCAGAACTATCTAGCAATCTTGTTAATTCCACTGGACAATGTGCGCAACAGAATGAAGGCCAGAAAAGTGTAAATTTTGGTACAAGCTGCACAAGTGAAATGTGGAAACAGAAAAATGAGGGAAGTAATTCAAGCGGAAGTCTACGTCCGTGTGAGTGCTCTCGCAAGGGTGGTGTTCCTTCTGCACAGACTATTGTACAAGGAAAATTTGCAAAACTTGCAGATGGACATAGCGACGTTCACATGCCTCAGAACATTGTACCTGTACCACATGACATTGCTGGTGGTGCACGCGAAAGACTGCAGCAACTCCTGTCTAGCATCGATACTAGAGAGAAGCAAGATGACTTTGCCAGAAGTGGTTTCTGTTCATCAGATTACTCGTGTGATTCTGCAGAATCTCTAGAACCAAGGAAGAAAGTGAAATTCCCAGTGGCGAGTGCAGGACAGGATATAATGCTTAACAGTTCCATCAGATGTGCAGGTGATGCACCAACAAAATTGTCGGACTTGGAGAAAAATTTGACAATGTTGAATCTCGCTGGGGGTGATACCTTGCAGATGGAAAATTTAGCACCCTTGAGGCGACGGAGCTACGAGCCAGACCCTGTGAATGAGCGTATACAAGAATTGGAGGGAGATGAACCAATGATGGAACATACCACAGTAGATCACAGTTCGGTGGACTGCTTTTCACCTGGTCATTCTACAGACACCAGATACACAAATGTGGAGTCATTATGTGGTTTCAATAGTGAACGTGGTTGTGGAGACTTAGTTGCTGCAGGATGCAATGCTGAAAACAAAACTGTATCTGAGAAAAGTACCTTGCCGATCTCAGGTTCCTCTCCTGTGGATGAAGTGGCAGAAGAGGAGTGCTCGGAGAGGTTTTCAGCGAGAGTAGAAGTTGAACAGGCAGTGCATCTGAAATTAAAAGTTCCGCAGTTCAGTAGCTATGTTCCCAAGGTGTATGTTACGTTCCAAGCAAATGGCAACGGGCAGCGACTACTGTCATCACCAGCAGTGAAAGCAGGTGAATCCCCTGTCTGGGGCTGGTACTGTGATACTCAGCTTGCAGCTCACCTACTGACCAACGTGAGTCCCAACAACAAATTGGTATGGCATGTAATTATATGCTTAACTGCCTTCTTTTATGAGACATAAGTTTTTGCTGGAGGTGCGGCTAGAATACTACAGTAAACCTTTCTATAAAGGCCCCTCACGATTCCTTAGAATAGGGTCTTTATAAAGAGGTTTAATTGTACAGTAAAATCCCTATTTTAAAATGCATTAGTTCTTGAGAAAAGGGTTGTTATATAGAGGTGGTTGTTATAAAGAGGTTTTACTGTAGTCAGTGAAACCCTTTATTTACTAAGGGAGTGCAAATATTTAAAATTTAAAATATATTTGAATAATAAATTTTTATAATCAATTTACCCATGTACTACCCGTAATTTTTTTTCTCAAAAACAAAATTTAAATGTAGGGGTGCGGGTTGTACATAGAAACAAAGTTTTTTTTATAATAAGGCCTAAAAAGTAGGATTAGTCATACCTACATTAGAGACTGCTGGAAGGCTTTATTAAAGTGTTTATACAAATATGAAATCCTTTAATAACAGATTGTAAATCGTTACCAGTATATTTTCCACAATGGCGTTACCGTCAGCAAAGGCAACTACCATCTTGTGGCGGATGCCAGCCTGCTGGGACACGCCAAGGTTACGGGCACATCCCAATTTTGCTAACTTTAGGGACCCCAAGAATGACATCATAAAATTATTGCCTCGTAAAATTCAGTACTTGTAAAATGGAGGTTTACCCTCACAGTGCCTGAGAATAACGTATATTAGCTGTCTCATAAAATGGGGGTTTGGCTTCACATTGCCGAAGAAAGATGTAGTAAAATTGCTGCTACGTAGAATTCCATACTCGTAAAATTGTTGTACTTCTGTATCTATTTACAACCATTATAACGAGTTTTATTAGCCAAAATTTATTTCTGCACATAAAATGAGTTTCCGTAATCATATTTTGTCAGTGGTATTACTAATCACTGCAACCTAAACTGCATTTTTAGGTTAGCGAAGGTTACTTATTACAGTGTAAGAAAACAATTCTTATCTTGAACAACATACGTGTACACATGAAAAGATAAATTCTTGCACTACTTTTTGCAGACTAGATGACATTTAGATGTGGTTTTTTATTTTTTCATCGCACGTTTGCACTTCATATATTCATGTCAAGAATCCTGGTCTGTTTACATCTGTGTCACCTTCTGTGTGTTATAAACAAAAAATAAACAATGTGCAGCACAAGCACTTAAATTCTGTTGTACAGCAAGAACAACTGTCATCATTGGGCGATCTAGCAGACCTAGACAATAGTTTGTGTGTTCCATCACAGTAATGGGAAACTGTTTCTAATACAGTCAGACAGAACTAATTAATAAATACAATACTGTATTTATATTTAATACTCAATAATACAGTGTTAATGTTCTGCCCTTTCAACTCGTATACACGTAAACAGGTTAAATGGTTTGTGTATTGTGAAATAACTAGGGCTGTGCAGAAATGAAAATTTCAGGTCGGGAAATATTTGGGCGGGAAAAAATTTTTCTTTCGGGAAACGGGACGGGATCAGGAAATTCTTAATTTTTTTGCCTTTCATAAAATATGTTTTTATATCTGATCAACACATTTCTTTGCTTCAATAGGTTTAATACACAAGTTCTAAGTAGCCTATGTGGTTAAGTTTATTACTTGAAATTAGGTTTTAAACATAAACTCAGAACAATAACCACTCTATTTAAACAGCTAACTCTACAAACTTCATTACTTCATCATTACTTGAGCTCGCAACACCTTTTCTTGTTCCCGCAATGCTGTCCATTGTCCAATAAAAAATTTCGCAATGTTTGTTTAGGTTATGTTCCCTTAGAATGAAAACATTACTTGATTATGTTTCTTTCTTTCTTTCTTTTTTCTTTTCATTTTTACCATTGTAAAATACCTATTTAAATTGCCAAAAATATACACAATATTTAATTCGATCCTTTGGTATATGAAGGCTATTATGAAATATCAACTCACGTAACTCACTCAGTTCAAAAACAGGCCGAAACAAAATATGTTAGGGATCTGCAATTATGCAGACGTGTCTGACTGATCCGTCCGTGTTGACGACCTGTGCTGTGTTGATGTTGTGGACACCGATGTGGCTTCTGATTGGATGAATTGTTCACGAGATATTTGGTGCAGATCTGCCCACCCCAAAAGTTTGTTGACTTCTTCAACGTCATAAAGCATGTGGACTTTGCTTAATTTAATTAAAAGAAAACGTCTGCATTAAAAATGTGTAAGCAGTAATGGCAGCCTACTTTACTCCCAACTACACCTCCATTTGTCTTCAGGACAGCATGGATGGATCGGGTCAGAAGATTACATTGTGAGACACGTCAGCATAATTGTGGCAAACTTCGTTCGGTTATGGAATTTAAAAATGGGCTTTGATGAAGCTGAGCGAAATCTCTCTTCTTATATCGAAGAACATTAAAGCTCTGGTAAACAATTTATTTATTGTGTGATATTTATGTAGTCTTACGGCGTATTATTGAAATGTTTCGGCAGCAAAATAAATTACAGTTGGCAGCGCGCGATGACAAAGATGGCCGACGTAAATAGCAAGCATTCGTGTCATGTTGTGGATAGTGATTTTACTTTTAAATCTCATTCATTCACCAAATCATGGATTTAGCTTCTCAAAATGTGCACGCCTAACCCGTTTATGTATGATGTGCAGTTATTGGACTCTAGTATTTTATACTGTCTCTCGTCAGTTTTACATATCACGGGAGCTACCGCTTACGTTTATATTTTTCACAACGCACGCAAATATATTTTGGAGTAAACTGACAAGGTATGTCTGAAATTTGTTTGCGAATGAATTGTGACAGCGTGATTTATTAATTACTATTATAATTGTATAGTAAATCCATCGAATTATGGTTCGTAGCTAATAAAATACTTTTTGAAAACACTAAATTTTTCTCGGGAAATATTTCTTGCTCGGGATTCAAGAAAGCCTCTTTTCCCGAGACTCGGGATCCCGCACAGCCCTAGAAATAACATTAATATGAGATACAAAGTAGTTTTTAGGCCCAACAAGAGTACTAAAGTTATTTAGTATGAACCTGTAAAAAAAAGTATGAGATCCTGTCTGTAGCTACTAGAATTTTGCAGCTGTTATACCAAGGAATCATCAAAAATTTCAAACAGAAATACAGGAATTAGTTTTCTCATTTGGCAGATGAAGTTTCATCCAGGGTGCAAATGGAATGTGTTACATTGATTAGATTATAGTCTGTACATTTTAAGATATTTGGAGAATTTGTTGTTATACTGTATAGTAATTTTTTTTTTTTGCATTGTGCAATATGGATTGATTTCAAAATAAACAAAAATATATATTGTAAAGGGGTCTCGCTCAGCTGCCCCCTGTTGTTGTCGACCAACTAGGCGAAGAGTGGAAGAGTACCTGTTCCGCTGCACCATAAACAATGTGACTGCCGTCGTACTCTGATGCCGCCCCACAAACTGATGGAACTGTCTCATTTTCGATCAGCCACAAAGTAATGTGTGTCAGTGGAGAGTGACGGAGATAGCTCCAGAATTTTATAGTTTGTATGCCCGGATAGCTGCTTTGTTTTTAGGGTTATTATAGTTGAAGTTTGAACTCGTACTACCAACAAAAAGACATTGAAATCTCACTTTCGATTATTAATTTATTTTATATTTTTTACCAAGATGCTTCTTGACAATAGTTCCTCATGGCAAACTTAAAAAAAAAAACATTCCGTAGGACAAAATATTTCTTGCTATGCACTAAGCTGTCGGCTGACATTTTGAGTTCTGCACATGATTGTTACTGCAGAGTGTTTGCCCAAGAATTTCAGCTCAGGTTTACGTTGTAGCTCGGTACCGCATTTTACCTACATTAATAATTACGAGCTGATACTTAACGCACTTAGAAAGTTGGTTACAAGGAAGCATTGTGCAACACATGTAGTTAAACCTGTTATTCCATACTACAAACTAAGTTTCATAATTAAAAGCTTAAAAGCCTCTAGCTTGAGTGATTCGGCCCCCTAGGTTTTTAACTTCCCCCGCGCCAGCGCTCAGTTACACTTCCAGGCCGCACTCAGCCAGCCATCTTTCTGCAACCGTGTACTTCATCCGATTCACGATGACTGACCCCTCTTGGACGGACACTCCGACTTACTCAGCCTCATGGCAGAGTAATACAACAGGATCAAATTTTTGTTTTAAAAAGTGGTCAAGTGACATTTAAAATGAAAGAAAATTACGTAACACAGTTACTGACAAAATTAATTTGTAGTCTATTGCTCAATGACCTGAAATTAATCATTACTTTATTTAATTGGGGACAAGCTGTACTATCAAATTATCAAGTAGTTCTGCGGAGCACCACCTATCCAGCATTCTGTTGCACACGACCCTACCACCCTCAAAGATAGACCAAGGGCTTTCTTACCAAGCCACATTCCGGCACGTCCCTGTGCGTGCCTCCATTCGTCTGAACTCTGACTTGCCTGCCAGATGAATCACATTCCAGAGTAGGCCAACTCATCGTCTGCTTGAAATTTTCAAAATCCAAATAAAGCAAAATAGAAGGAAAAGTTCAAAATTGAATTCTCTTTAAAATGAGTCCAAACACAAAATAAATCAATTAAAATATACATGTAATATTTACTACTTTTAAATTTGCCTTAGCAGTTAAATTTAAATTTTTAACAAAATTTAAATGTTAATTTTTTTTACTACCATCACAAATTAGTATGTAAGATACTGCAGTATAAATCCTCACATGTGATTAGCAAAGAAACAAAATTTAAATTGTTACAAACAAAAATAAATTATTAAGCAGTTATTACTGTAAAAAAATTGAAATTACTATTCAGTATGATACAAAACTGACTGTGGGCTACGTGCCAGTGCATGCCACAATATTTCTTCCTCTTGAAAGTATTATAAAGCTGTTTTTAAATTGCACATTCTCAGTAATTTGTATAAAAATCTGCACATACAAGTAACTATTTTTATTGCTCTACTTTTTTGCATTTTGTCAAAGTTTCATTAATGCAAAGTTTGTTTTCAGTGGAACCTCGTTAATACAAACCCTGTTAATACAAAGTGATTTTTATTCCCCTTGGAATGGGACAGGAAATGAAATGATTACTTGTTAAATGTTTAATAAAAATTTAGTTTATGCATTAAATATGCAATATCAAGTTCTCAAGTAAAAGTAAGTCTTTGTGGTGAAAAGACTACTGGTATTTAATTTGTGGGGATAAACAGAGTGACAAACATTTTAGAAACTTTTTAAGGTTTTAGTAAACACCTGTTATTACAAACCTCATTACAAATAGGCAAGATTTCGGTCCCTTCAGGTTTGTATTAAAGAGGTTTGACTGTATTATTCAGGTTTGACTGTATTATTCAGGTTTGTATTAAAGAGTATTGACTGTACAGTGAAACCCTTATTTACACGTTTCAGGGGGACAGGGCGAGAAAGTGTAAATAATGGAAAAAATAAATAAATTAGGTAAGGGAAATCTCAAGAAACTAATTCTGCTTACCATATTTAGTACTTTTTTTTTTTTTTTTTTTCGTGTTATAAAAAGCTCTTCAGGTAAAATGAAACTAAAATCAAAGTGGTAGTATGTATGCAAGCAATGCATTTATCATATGTCATATAAAATGTTATACAGTGTACGTAAGTTATCAGTACTAGATTTGAAAATACTGTTATGGGAAGATTTTCGGCACTTGCACCTACTATTTTGTTCAGAATTTTAAAATGGTTTGCAATGCTATCACGAATTTGGACAGTAATAGTAGATATTTGAATGAAAATGGAAAGTTCTTTACTCAGATTAACACATGTACCCACGAAATAGTCGCTCTTCACCATGATTTTCAATTTTTGTTTTATAGAAAATATTGTCATATTTTTTTTCTCATTACAGTACCGTTATACATCCATACACACACACACACACTTAAATGGAAATCGGGTTAAAACATAACTGTTTATAATAAAATCTTTAACAAGTTTCACAAATTTTAGGTTAAAATAAAGTTGCCCTTATTTGCACTTAATAAACAAAGACAAATGAACTCACTTAAAGTGGTCAATGTTGCCAACGTGAATACAGCAATAGACAACTTTCGAGACAATCTATAGTGCTAGCGTCTGCAATGCTCTTGCCGCCATCTTCGATTTGTGCCGTGAGCACAAGCAGTACACGCGATCACTGTCATTCTTCTATGGCTTTGCACGTGATCACCATCTTGGCTGTGGAGTTTCTTTTCTTCCAAACAGGTTTAGAGGTCCTTTCTTCGTCATCTGCGACTCTGACGTCTCGTGTTTATATTGTCATTGTGTGATGAAAAAATTTAAACAGCTGGTAGAATAAGATTTTGGTGATAAAAATGTAACATTTCACTAAATGGCAAAAAAAACGGGACCTGAAGAAAAAAGTTTAAACTGCGGGAAAACATAAATAACGAGAATGTAAATACGAGGTTTTGCTTTTCGCTGTATGTGCCAATATGTAGATATTGAAGAACTAAAAGAAGTTAACCTCATTTTGCAAAACTGTCACACAAAGCTGGAGGTACTAATACACAGTATGTATGTGTTTAGCGAGAATATTCAATTTCTTATTGGGGTAAGTTCACGTTCTGTTTTTCAGCTACAGTTGTTTTGTTATGACGTAAATACGAACGGTAGTACCCAGATTTTACAAGGCGTCATGGTGCCCGATAATGGCCTTGTAAAATCAAGGACTCGATAAAAGGGGTTTAGGCCTCACAGTGCCTGATAATGACCTCGTAAAATCGGGGTTCTGCTGCAAAATGTAGGGTAATAATAAAGGGTGGGTTTACTTGCATACACATGAATGCCTGTGACAGAACACAATCTTTTTACTGTGGTTATAAACATTTTTGGAAATTCACTGGTGCATCCCTCAGTAGTTAGAAAACTGGTGTACACCGGTTGAGATGATTATCCAGGGTGTCTGGCGACCAAAAAAACCTGGAACAGTCATGGAAAAGTCGGGGAAATTGTGAAAGTTCTGGAAATTACCAAAATCGCTAACTACCCACATTCAAGATTTTATCAAAATTATACTGAATGCATTCTTAGTCCTTACTGTTTAACAAAGTAATCCACAATTATTTTTAAAGGTTTCCTTTTTGCAGTTCACCTGTTGCATGAGAAAATGAAATGTCGACACTTGTGTCTAAAACATTTTCTAGCTTATTCGCATGACTGGTCTAGAACTTATTCTAGAATATTTTTAAAAATAAAGATAACTAAAAGTTGTCATAGTTACTGTATTATAACAATCGTTAACATTATTTTTTTGTTGAATAAAGAATGTTACTATTTCCTGTTTCACATAATTGTTATATTTCCTCTTCATTACTTTTATGTATTTTACATCATTCACTGTTACCGTCACCAAATGTGCACTCGGTTGACTACAACATTTGACCAAATATTCTTTTGTTGTAGGACGAGAAGCGCTTGATTTTGAAAGTTTGGCAGGTGTCGGGAGGTGATGCAGACACAGTACTAGGGTTCGCTGTTATAGACCTAACGTCACTGTTGCGTGGGTTCTCCTTTGTGTCAGGCTGGTACAGCCTTGTAGACTACGAGGGATGCTGTGTTGGTCAAATAAAGGTGATTTTTGTGCATTCGTTCCCCATATAAATACAATAAACTCTACTGTTTTTTTTTTTTTTTTTTTTTTTTTTTTTTTTTTTTTTTTTTTTTTTTTTTTTTTTTTTTTTTTTTTTTTTTTTTTTTTTTTTTTTTTTTTTTTTTTTTTTTTTTTTTTTTTTTTTTTTTTTTTTTTTTTTTTTTTTTTTTTTTTTTTTTTTTTTTTTTTTTTTTTTTCAATTAATTGGTCTTTTACTTTTGCAGGTGACTGTAGTCCCATTGGAGGATTTGTCGAGATTCAACTGTTCACCAGAAATGGAATTAACTAACCAAGATAGTAATGACCATTTTGAGGCAGATATGTACAGCAATCTTAAGTATGATTTCCTTTATCTTTTCTGGATAGTAGTTATCTTAGAAATATAGATTTTGTTGAAAGTATTTTGGTATCTATGTTTCAGTTCTAAAATTAATTACTTCCAGTGTAGAATTTTTTAACTGTATTTTTGCTTATTTAATTACATTAGTTACATGTCGTAACGGTACGTATTAAAACATTACCCAATTACAAATCTCTGACTGCTACTGGTAATATTCTTGTAGTTATTTTGATGTGAATAGGTAGCATTTTCATCATCTCTCTTATAATGTGTGTTTTACAAAGGACACACACACACACACACACACACACATATATATATATTTTTTTTTCAGGCATTTCAAAATGAGTACTTTGTTTGTGAAAGATGTTATCTTTTCGTTTCACCCTTAATTTTTTTTTATTTTTTTGTTTAGAATTTGTGGGCAGTTAACAAAGTTTTTTTTCCTTCGGAAACTGAAATCTTGAGGTCTCTTCTTACTTTGTGTGTAATAATTTTATTTCAGCATATTTTTTTTCAAATATGTATCCACGATCTGTACTGAAGGTAAATTCTGTTTTGCAATGTACAGTGGAACATCTTTGTATTGAACCCAGATGTGTTGAATGTCCGCATCTATGGAATACATTCTGTGGTACCATTTCTTATTTGTCTGCTTTTCAAGACCACATCCATTGAATGTCTGTATGCGTTGAAATTATTTGTCAGTATCCTGAAAATGATGGCTAGATGTTGCTCTGTAACACAAGTGAATGTGTTTTTTGCAGAGAAAAGTTGAGTGAACTGGACGAGATAACTGCAAGACTTCGTCGAAGGCTGGGCACTGTAGTGAGTGATGAGAACACTTCGCTTGCACCGGCTACTGATGTAGCCATGCAGGCCACAGAGTTAGAGAACAACTCCATTGCTGCCTCCTCTCAGCAACACTCGCTGGAAGACAAGTGCATCCAAGCATCAGCGTATGACGAAGACACAGATGCATGGACGGACTGGTTGATGGGTGCGACCATGCGGGACCTTGAGCTAGAGAATGTGTTCAACCCACTCTTGTTCCAGCAGCTGATCAGCCAAGGCATTGAACCCCCAAGGTCACGTCAAGATGCGGAGAAGAGTCAGGGGCACTCAGCCTGTGCAGGCCACGGAACCACAGAGGAGGCTGTGGAGTCTAAGACTGGTCAAGTTGATGGTCACGGTGATGTCTGCCGGTCACAGACTGTTGCAGAGAGACTGCAGGCATTCTGGAAGAGCCCTGAAGACTTACCTTGTTCAGCTTCAAGACAAGCTCCTGACGGTGTCAGTGTGGGTGAAAACAGTACTTCCATTAGCCAGCTGTCAGTTTTGGAGGCAAGTGTTTGTGCTTTTCAAAATTAAAATAAAACAATTAATTTCTCATTAATATTTAAATATACTGAATACTCTCACAACCCTAGCATTTGCATAACCCTAGTTGAGATGAATGTTTGTCCACGTAGTGAGAACGGCACAAGTGTCACGATCTGGTTTTTTACAAGAATGGCAGGAAATGGGCAGTTAGGCTAACTAGTTATATAACAGACAGAGGCACAAGTACTTACAGTTGATACTAGTAAATACCGTTAGTGCACACACACGAAGGGACGACACACATTTTTTCCGCGGAAGCATGGTTACGACATTTTGCCAATTTGATACTGGCAAAACAACGCGACCGTGCTTCCGTGGAAAATTGTCTCTCGTCTCTTCGTGTGTACCTATTGTGGTGGTACCGTCCCTTCTGTTACCCTCACACACACAACAGCTCGTCGCGTTCGCTCCGATCACGTGCACTTACAAGCACCCTTATCTTTTGCCCGTAAATGTTATTAGCTTTCACATGCCCTCAGCTAGTTGTAGTCTCAGCGGTAGAGCCATAAGTCCTTACCTCAGCGTCGTGAATTCGAGAAGAGAAGAGCGCTAAACTACAAAATATCTACCCTGCTAGGTGCACACTGAAACGATAATTATCAATAAATGATAGAAGTACCATTTTGTCGCACGATGTTTATAGAATTCAACGATTCAATCTACTCAACACAGTTACAGATCCCTGTACAATACACGCGGTGGGCTTTCACCTCAGACTCAAATTCAATTTAAACTGTAAAAATTAACTAGCTAAATTCGGATCAAAGTTCTTATTAGCGCAGCCCGATGGATCATGTTACCAAAAATAAGTGCTATAGCCCCGATGCTGAAGGATCCCCGTGGCACACGTGGCCGCAGGAGCTCTCCCCGCTAACGTCCGATCACTTCGACATTCAGATAGCTAAGGCCGGGAAGCTGCGCTCCCAGCATCCTCCTCACTCTTCACTGGAAGTGCCCACAGATGGCACACCACGGCATGACCTTCCTAGGTTAGCACTCTACCTACCGAGAGCATTCCTAAACTCATTGAAACGTTTGTTTCCTCGGATAAATCACATTATTCCAGCATCCATTTACAACACTTCATTGCGCTCGGCGATCCTTAAGACTATACATATCTCTGGGCAATCCACAGGAAAGAAAATGTACAAGATGGCTTCCTCCCTTAATGAAACAATAACAAATAATTTTACATATGTGATTACACTTTCCTTAGCCCTGAATGCTCTCGCCTGTCACACATTACCCTCAAATTGTTAACGGAAATTACTCGTATTTATGGTGCAGCCCACCGCTCGTAAATTAATGGTTTTAATACACTAATTACAATTGAAAATACATCTCATTTAATTGAAAGTGTCCTGCTGTACTTCTGCTGCGGTCTACACCGACATAGAGGTGTTGAGTCCTGGTTTTACAACTTACATATAACTCTCACGTCTTCCCTTAATTCTAACACTCGGCGATCTCGACGCACTGTATTCGGCAAGCCAGGTTTCCCAAACACTAGGCAACGCCCCTTCATTATAACTAGTGCCCCACGAAGCATCTCGGGATCACATTAGACCTATGCTGACGCCGAAAAACGTGTATAAACATATTTAAGAAGTTACGGAAGTTAAGTTTACGGTTACGTTACGTTTATGCCAACATGAAACCACAATTCTGCACAACAAAAAAATTTAGAAAAAGGAAGGGATAGGGTGGGTAGGCCAAGTACCTTACACTATTTACAAGTATCATCTGTAAGTACTTTAACCTCTGTCTGTTACATTACTGGATTTTACAGTATTTTCTGTGGTGCTTAACAGCCTCTCCCCGTATTGTGGTTTTTGCTTCAATCTTAGGTGGTCACATTAACTTAAGCCTTTTTTGTCTATTGAAATTTTAGTTGTAAAAATATCTAATACTTACTGTATTTACCCAAATATAAAACAACTTTCTATATTCGCTCCAAGGTAAGGGAAAATTTTCATTTTCCACAAAGCCTTGTTAACATACCTGGATAATAAAATCAAACCAAATGTCAAATTAATTTTAAAACTCGTATGCTTAAATAAAATAGTATACGGTAAGCTTAACCCATCATCAAACCAATTTATTTTCACAAAGTGTCTATCTGTGTATATTTTTTGTTGCAGCACAATTGTTATGAATTTTTGCATGCCTAGCCACCATTAGTTTAAATTTCACATTGTAACTACAAGGGTCTAGTTTTTTTTAGCTGTGATGCTGACAAACGTATTTTATTAACATTATCACTCATTGACATGTGCTTTTATTGGCATGTCTAACCTTCAATCACAAACTGAAAAATGCCTGTAAAGAGAAAAAACAAACATTAGCACGTTCCCAAATATGATGTCATGTTTGTTAACGCCATAGAAAAGAATGTGTGTAGAGTTATGGATCAAACATTTTACATTCACGCGCACTTGTGTGTGCAACGGAAAAAGTGCGTGTGAGCGTTATGAATGGACCACATCCTAGATTAAAAGACATTTTGTTTACCACCATCCGCCATTTTATAAAGCAAACTACCAAAATATGCGTAGATGGTTGCCGCGGTGAGTTTTAATTTACTAATGTTTAATTTTGTTTTAATGCCCTGACGTTTATGCATATTTATTTCATGTAACAATATTTTAGCAACTGTTTTTGTGAATTACATTTGCAGTTATGAGTATAAACGCACCTGAATCAAAGGCTGATAATATGGTCTACCAGAAGAAATGGTGATTGAAAATTAAGTTAACTTCACTTTTGATTGTGATGGTTTTTTTTCCATTTAATACTTACCAAACAACTAATAATTTAGTGAAGAATGTTTTTTTCTAAACACTTAACACTGTAGACTATTTTACTTATATAAATATTAATGCATAAATATTAACCTCAAAAATTTTTGCTATGCGAAAGCAAGATAACCCTTAAATTTTGGAAGTGATATTTGCAACAAAGTATGCCGTATATTCTGGTGAATATGGTAAACGGGACAGCAGATTTGTTAACACAGTTGAAAAAACTGATAATATTCTAAAAGTCATAAGATTTTTTTAAGTCGGTATGTTTTTATTTAATCCTTATTAATTTTGTATTGAGAGTGAAATTAATGGGTATTGTTGTGTTTGTCCAACAGGAGACTAAAAATGGCAAGACATGATGTCCAGCAAGAATTAGTCATGTTGATCTCTTGCTTGGTGGATAGGAAGTGGTGATTATTGAGGCAGCAAATGGTACAAAGCTATGAGGATGAAGTGTTCATTGTTTTTTGCATGATGAATGTTTATGAAACATTTTAATAAATATATTTTCCAGCAATGCAACCAGTGTTTTTTTAACCTTCTCATACATATTTTATTTTAATTTTTTTTTATATTCATGAGCTCAAAAACATACATACATAATTTTCAAATTGTTTAAATGTGGAAACCAAACTTCAAAAATCCGTATCAAAATTTTAACACTCGCATATTCACCACATTCATTGAAATTAACTCTAAAGCATTTTGCATGTTGTACATAGTTAATACATTATTTTCTCAACAAAGCACATAAGCAATAGTAGAAATAACGGTTGTGGGTTTTTTATTATAAAAATGTACATGAATGCCAGTAGTTTTATTTGTTTGCAGTACGTGCCACATGATGCAATGCCATTTTGATTTTAAACATTCTAAAATTCTTAATTTTTTTTATTTTACATGATGTATCACGGTAAACCATATATCTTTGTGAGATAATTGAAACCAGGAGCTTGTTTGTATGAGGTGGTGGTTGTTGGTCACGTGAAAAACTGTTGGAAGTAGGCTTCTTTCTGCTGCAGTCGTCGAAGGCTACGGGAATCCATCAACACAATGGCCGCTACTGTGCCCTCGTGGCGGTGCACCATCCAGCAACTGCGTACTCTCTGCGTGTACATGCACAATACATTCCACTTGTTACACTGACCTTTTGTTATTTAATACAGTGCCTTACCTCTCATATCAGATTCGTGGATATTTTGTTGTGGAACTTGTGGTGGATTTTATAATTTTTCCTGTGCTACATTAGATGTATACAGTACACGACATCTGAACTATTGATGTATAATTGTGTACTGTAGTTTTGCTAGTCCATACTAATAGGGACTAAGGTTTGTTTGGATTACCGGATTTTAAGATTACAGGATCTGAAGTTCTTTCCGTAACGCAGTAGTGAAGAGAATAGCATTGGTCAAATTTAAGGTGTAAAAGTTATGTTCAATTTTGTATGTAGTGCTGTACCATAAATAATTTGTTGATTAGAGCATTTTGTCATTGAATTATTACAGTATTATGTAAAAAATTATAATACATTAATTTGGTTTTTGTATTACTACGAAATATTGTTACACACGTTCGTATTATCCAGGTGAACTGATTAATGGGATTGTACTATATGTTGTTAGCAGAGTAAATTATTTTTTCTAAGTAATTATCTTGGACAAATTGCAGTTAAGATGTATCTGTATTGTACCAAGCGGTAAATTGGTAACTAGGTATATACAGTACTGTACTAGTATACAGTAATTACAATAACATTTCTTAATACAAATAAATTCAGTATGGCTGTTGAAGCTTAGCCGTAAACAAAATTTTCAAAATCTCTTTATTTTGTCTTTCCCCCCCCCCCCCCCCCCAAGTGGTTGAAGAATTAAGACTTTAAAATACGGTAACCTCGATAAAACAACTCTCAAGGGACTGAAAAAGTTGTCTTTTAGTTGGAGTTTTTCAAATGGATGATAAAAGTATGTTTTGGACTTTAAATGGGACCAAAAAATACAGTTGTTAGATGTGCAAGAATCTTTAAACTGAGAGATCACTGTAAGCCACGAAGCTGGCCATGTGAAAAAAGGTGATACATTTTTAACAGAAGTCACAGAAAGAAAACTGATGAATTGTAAGGTAATAGAGATCAATCAAATAATTGTAAAGTATGAATAATTTTTTTGTTTCAGTTTCACGAAATTTCAAATAGTTGTGTTCATGTTTAGTCTTCATATACGTACGCTGAAGTATAATCAATAAACAGATTTCTTCTGAATGGTTGGCCAACTGGATTTGTTGTCTGAGAAATATTTCTTGCAATATTTGGAGTTCGTAAACCATGTGGAAAAGTTTAGTGTTCCTCAACATACATATGAGTAAAACTCTGGTAAGAAGTTTCTGAAGGCACTTAAGTATTTAAACTACTTGGCCAGAAAAAACTTAAGAGAGTCAAAGTTCTGTTGTATTTATAGACATGGGAAAAACAATTCGAACTTATTAAGGTGGAAAGTGGAAATATTTAAGAGGGTTTTACTGGAACTAATTTTGTTAAAACTCCAGCAGGGTGTGTATACTTTATAAGTTAGTTGTGGGCACTACTAGTCCAGCATTGTTAGTATGCATTTACCTTGTAATGATCGTGATCAAATGATTCTTTCTTGTCTGCGGCAGCTGCTTGCCTGGAGGCCATGCAGGGCCGACACAGAGCCTTCTTACTGCGGTACTCCCAGTAGTCTCCCCTTGGCTCCAAGCCACACTGTGCGCACTTCACTGCTCGTCCCAGCATGCACCGCACCTCCACTGCTGGCCGCAGCACTTTGTGTCCGCCGAAACTGTGCTCAAACTGCATCTGCCTGCCCCTCCTTGCATCCGGCTTGTATGTTCCAGGCCTGTAGGACATCAGCAATTAACACTATCTCTCTCTCAAGACACGTGGGTTGCCATGAAACAGAAAAATTACATTAATTTTATCCTCCTGCAGTTGTAACATGACATTTTTTCATAATTATTTATTGGGTTTTGTGAAATCTATATGTTCGCACACAGTTGCACATGTGTTAAGGTGTGGTGTAGCAATTGTCTGATACCTCCTATCACGGCCAACCTAGTTCAGTTACTTGGGCATTTCAATTTTTGTATGTGGGAAAAGTGGCAGACGCGCAGTTGACTGGCATGTTGTCTCGTTGATCTTCAGTTTCCTCTGTTCTTGCGTTCCAGAAATACTCCATCATCATCATCTCATCCATCCCATTCATGGGGTTTCTGCTCGAATCTTGATATACAGTGTTGATTTTGATTTTCAATTAAATTTTTCTCAGAAAAATGATAAGAGTCTGTGTTTGAACATGTCAACTGATGGTCACTGTATGTCATCAGCCATTGACGTCATTGAAGGGGCCGTATAAAAGCATCGGAACTGCGCAACATGAGTCAGTTAGTATTGAAGAGTCTAGTATGGCAGTAAGGAAGTGAGAGTCGTGACGAGGCAGTCTAGTATTGCAGAGTCTGGAAGAGAGTCGAGAAGAGTCAGCCTTGTGCAGTCTTGTGATAGTGAAGATGAAGTGAGACCGAGAGAGGTGTGATGCAGCGAGCGCCCCTAGGGGCGGAGTTGCCACTGGGATGGCGATGTACGTCGTGAGAAGTGACGGGCCGAGAGGCGACGCTGACGGCGTCGAGGCTGATGTAACATCGGCGGAGCTGACGAGGTGTGGCGTCTTGAGGATGCCAACACGGCGGCGATAGTCACTGCCGAGTCTGAGTAACATCAGCGCCCTGCAGAAGGGACAGACAACACTAAGGTGTTGTGTGTCGGCACGACTGAGCTGACGAGGTATGGCGTCTCGAGGATGGCAGCACGACGGCAGTGGTCGGTGTCGAGGCTGTGTGACGCCAGCGGGCTGCAGGATGGACGAACAACACTTGTGGTGTTGTGTTGGAGTGCTGC